>LBNU01007828.1:100920-118856 GCA_014162995.1 Artemisia annua
ATAAATATTTAATATAAAAACTATTTAATTTATTTATTTATCCTAAAACTATTAAACTGTTTTTGATTTTTTATAAATACTAAATAAAAAGGAAAAAATCTGAGAAAATTATGGTAAGTAAATAAAGGGTGCAGAAACCTATAAAAAATATAAAAAGTCCAAAAAGCTTATTAATAAGCTGTAAAATAAGCTTAAACAGCTTAATAGGGAAAGGGGGTTTTTGGTATTTAAATAAAAAAGGGTGAAGGGATATAACCGTAAGTCCCTAGGGCGCTTTTGGTAGTGGAGTGTGTGTGTTGTGGTCTGGGTATGCTAGAGGTCTGGGGTTCGAATCCCCCTTTTGCACTTTATTTCTGTTTTCTTTTTTTTTCTTTTTTTTTTTCTTTTTACAAATACACTTAAATAACAATAATAAGCAATTTAACAAAAGAAAACTTTTTAAACCTTACAAATAAGCTGATTCAAGGCTTAAAATTTCAACAGTTAAGCTTTTTCAAGCTTAACTTGGATTTCAAAAATGAAAAAGCTCACAATAAGCTCACAAGTTGGAACCAAAAGCAAAACAAGACACAATCAACCTAAGTTTTATGGAAATAAGCTATAAGTCATAAATAAACACACTGAAAAGCTCAAATAAGCAAAATAAGCAAATCCAATTACAACTGAGTAACAAGCAGGCCAAAGGGCTGTTTTGCAGGGCAAGTGGGGTCCACAAATAAGCACAAAGGCCAAAAAGAACTTTTGAATCAAAAAGCCAACCTGATAAGCTTTCTAATAAGCCAAAAATCTGAGCTTATGGCTTAGAAATAAGCAAATGGGAAGCTTATGAACCTGGGTGAAAACACTGAGTACTTTGTGTACTCAGTGAGTTTGGACAAGGTTAAGGGCTATTGCAGCCATAGCAAATAAGCCCTTTTTGACAAGATAAGCACTGGTATATAAAGATGAGCTTATGGGGTTTCCAAAAAGCTAAAAAGCTAAAGGTGGGGTCCACAAATGAACACTATGCAAGCTTATGAACTTTGATGAAAACTGAGATACAGAGCATGTTTTGGAAAATCATCTAACTTTAAGCTATCAAATAAGCACTTAAACAGGGTTTATAAAAATTATAAAAAATATTATAAGTAAGATTAGCAACTAAATAATATATATCTAGAAAGCACAGATCATGAAAATCAATATTAAGTCCTATGGAAAATGAGCAAGTTTATTCAAAAATTACTTTTGCTGAGATTTTGACTTTTTTTAAACTTGAGACTTAGTTTGACTTAGGTGAGATTTGATTGATCCGAGGTGATTAAATAAGTTATTTTAGACTGAATTGAGACTAAATTAAGCAAACTTATCAAGGTTTAAACTGATTTGTAAGATTAATGAACTTAAAAATCTCACAGTTAACAAATACAATGAGATCAAAGGGTTTGTTGACTTTTTATGCAAAAGACCATGAGTTATTTTACTTTGACTGAGTAATTGTGACTCAAATGAACATGTATGACCAGATTGCAACCACCATAAACACCTCTCAGATTAAAATACCAGCAATTCCAAACACCATTTATACACTGATTGAAATTAGTTTTTAAAACAAATGGCTGATTTGATTCTTTAATCTGTTTACAAACTCTTGATTATCATCACACAAGATCATAAGAACATGAAACAACAAGCACATAAGCATCTAAACACAGAATTAACCCAAGTGGTATTTGACTGTGAAAAAATGGATTTTTAGCAACTTTGGATTACAACAAACAAGACTAGGTTTTTAAACTTGATTATGATTAACTAACAACAAACAAACATAGAAACACAAAAACTACTCAGATTAAACAACTAAGATAGTGAAATGGAAAATTGAGTTTAAGCTTACAAATGAGCATACAAGCTGAGATCATGAACCAATGAACCAGTGACCACCTATAAACCTTCCACAAGGTCACTAACCCAAGGGCAATCCAAAATCTCCCTTGCTCCAGCCTTTCTTCAACATGACCATTGATTTTTTATTTTTCTCACTATTTTCTTGATTTTCTAGTATTTTTGAGTTTGATGATGAACACTGATTTTTATGTTTCTAAAAGCTTATAAAAGCTTCATAGGGAGCTTATATGAGCTACTGAGTCCTTAACATCAACTAAAATCAACTTTACCAGAACTTGAGATTTTGAGGTGATTTTGAGCATTAACTGGAATCTAAACTTTAGATTGAAATTGAAACTTGAAAAGAGTTTATTACACACTGCAAATACTTAACAAAATACTTGAAAGCTTAAAGATACACTGGAATTTGAAATTTACTTAATTCGACATACATAAAACTAAATTACACTAGATATTCTTCCACAATGCTCCATAGCTGTCCTTTATAGATTTTTATGACTTCAAGGAGTTCTCTGAATCTTTCCCACCATTTCCTAGCCATTGGATTACTGCAAATGATCATAACCAAACATGTGGCATTTTGGCGCCAAAAGTCATATGAGCAGTGAGAGTGGTTTGGGAGCAATTAAAGAAAAATGGAGGGTTGTGGAGGTGGAAGGGACAAGAAACATAATAGGTTATGGGCTGGGGAATGAGGTGGAAGCAAAACCAGGTGAGGTGGAGGTGGTATTGGTTTTACAGTGTTTGTGGGAGGGAAGGGGGTACAGTGAATGGTGTTTGACTGGGTTTGACCCGTTTTTATTAAAACGTGGGTGGTTTGGGCTTGGGGATAATGGGCCAGGAGTAATAAAAGGGTTAAGGGTTTGGTTTGTTGGGTTGGGTTTGTATTTTGGGTTTATGGAAATAATATAAAGGGCTGGTTTGGTTTGTAGTTACAAAAGCCCAAGGACTAATTTTGTATTTTCTGCATAGTTTAGGGGCTGATCTTGGCAAGCTTCCAAAGTATATTCAAGGGACCACTCTTGCCATATGTGATAAACCAAGGGCCATAGTTATAAAATTCCATTTTTATAAACTTCCAGGGACCATTTATGTAACTTTTGAAACTTGAGGGGTTGAAAATGTAAATTTCCCAAAAGTTATCAAAAGGACCTGAATTGCCATAGATGAATAGTTCAAGGGTAATTTTTGATAATTTCCAATTTTTAAATACCCAAGGACTATTTTTGCCAAATTTGAAACTTGAGGGGCCTTTTCTGCCAATTTGTGAAAACTTTTATCCAGGGACTAAAAATGAATAAGTTTGATTTCCCATGGACTAATATTGACTTTTCATTCATTTTAAACCCTCAAGGACTAGTTTTGCCAAAGTGTGAAAGTTCAGGGGCCTGTTTTGCCATTTTTCAAATTTGAGGGACCACAGTTGTAATTTTGCAATTTTTAACTTTTAAAGGACTTCTTTTGACAACTTGTGAATCCCAAAGGACCTTTGATGATATTTTTCATGTTTTGAATAACCAGGGACTAGTTTTGCCATTTTATCAAAGTTCAGGGACTGAAACTGCCAATTATGCAAACTTGACTGTTTTTCATCAGTTTTCAATCCTTTTGTATCTGAAACACATAAAAACACAATTCAAAGATATTTTATGTATTTTGTGGTATTTCTGTGTGTTTTCAGATGTATTTGCAGTCTAAATGTGACAGAAATGATGAGTATTTGCACACTCATCAATGCGGCTGAGCTACGAGAGCCCAGTGAACAGAGATGGAAGTAACAAGCAATATAGAATGATATATAAGGCAATGGAAAGATAAAGTAAAGCATAAAGGAAGTATAACACAAGTAAGAAGAACCTACATCAAAGTTGTAAAGTGTAAGGTATAAAGGTCAGGTAAGTCATCCACCACGAGCCCAAGTCAAATCAAGTATCAAGTCAAGTCAAGAAATCAAGTAACTACGCATCCGGAGGGGAACTAATACAATGGATTCAAAAGCACCTCGGGATACCAAGTATAATATGAGGGTATACCTCCAAGGGTTGGAGTAGCTAGCTCCCAAGATGTGAGGGGTTTCAATGCACGCAAGCCCGGTCACCAAGTAAATATATAATGTAGTCCAAGTCATAATCATAATGGCCGTAGCCCAAGCAAGTATCAAGTCAAGTCAAATCTAGGATGCATCCATACGCCCCTGTAAACAAGTCATAATCATAACAGTAGTCGATAATCAAGTAGGGACGGTGTGGTACATCTCTCCAACCACACTAGAGTACCTAGCATTGGTGCATCAATGCTATGGTTGTGGCTACTCCACAACAAGTAATACCAAGTATACAAGTGGTGTCTCGTAGTCTCAAACTGTGGGTCAAGGGTCAAGTCAAATATCAAGTGTACAAGTACAAGGTTCATATCAAGTGGTTCAAGTCAAGAGTCCATATCAAGTGGTTCAAGTCAAATTTCATATCAAAGGTGCAAGTCAAGATTCAAATCAAATGGTTTATTATCAATGCCCATAATAAAAAAGGTTCAAGATGGAAAGGTTTATGTCGAGGTTCATACTGAAAAGGTTCATGTAGATTTCATGTCTAAGGTTCAGGGTAAAGGTTCATGGTGAGAGAGTACGTAGAGTTTAGTGTAAAGGTTCATGTCATAAGTTCAATGTAGAGGTTCATATTAGGTTCCAAATAAAAGTTTATGGCAAGGGTTCAATTCAAATGTTTATGTCAAATGTTCATTTAAAAGAAATCCTTTAATAATGGTTCTCATGAAATAAAGGTTTTCAATGAGGTAGTCCTTAAAATAAATACTCATAAAATTAGTGGAGCTTCATATGAAAGTGGTGTTACATAATGCTCATAACCCTCATTTAAAAATAGTTTTTCCTCAAAACATTTTCATAATATAATTACTAAAAGTTTTTCACATCCGGTTATAATATTAAAAGCACTTTCAAAATATCAAGGGTTATATCAAGTTCAAGTCAAGGTTTGAATAAGGTATCATAATATAGGTTTTCAAGTCAAGGTATAAGTCAAAGATCGAAGTAAGTGATTTTATCGTAGGGTTCAAATCAAGGTTCAAGTCAATATCATCATATCAAGTTTATTATATCAAGTGAATCATGACAAGGTTATTTCAAGGTTCAAGAATCATAGTTTCAAGCAAGGTTTGGTTTTAAAAGGATCATAGCAAGGTTTAATGATCAAGGGAACATAGCACGGTTCAATAATCAAGGGAATATAACAAGTTTCAATAATCAAGGGAACATAACAAGGCTCAATAATCAAGGGAATATAACAAGGTTCAAGATATCAAAGGAAGAGGAAAGACAAGAGTGTATGAGAAACTTGTGGATAGGTCAGAATATCTGTACCTTATTCAAAAGCAACAAGGGAACCAAGGAAAAAGGATCATAATCCCGCTTCACTGGACCTATATGAATTGGTAACCAAGTGTTACATTTAGGTTAAACATGATTAGGTTATCCCTCTATACTTTCCAAAAATAGTAACTTTCCAAAAAGAGTGGGTTTCCAAAATTAGCAGATTTCCAAATTTAGCAAGTTTCCATAAATAACAGGTTTCCATAATTAGAAAGGTTTAATATCAAGAAGTAAGTTAAATCATTTGTTTAATATTATTATGGAGTTTAGGGTTCATTTTAGCAAGTCATAGTAAGTTTAGGGTTTAAATAACTAACCTTCCATATCTTAGGGTTTCAATTGTAAATATGTCATAGTTAGGGTCTATTATGTAAATATTACAAGTTTTCATATTTTACACGAGTTATACATAAGTTAACAATATTAAACCCTCAAGTTTACAAATGTTTCACTTTAAACCCTTAACTTTCAAAAGTTGCAAAACAAGTCCTTATAATAATATAAATCACAAAAATAAACATAGTAATTCCATATAAGCACATATATCATTAATTACCAGAATTTACACCATTAACCCTCTATTTTAATTGATATATGAAATTACCCTCAAGTTTCCAAAAATTACATTTTTATCCCTTATTTTTAAATAATTACATTTTATATCCTTAATTTATCCAATTTGCAAACAAATCCTCTTTAATTATCAAAATTACATTTTTAGCCCTTCACTATTTCATAAATACGAATTAACCCTTAATTTATCAGAATTTACAAAACTAACCCTTATATTTCAATTTAATACAAATCGTATACATTTAAATATATAATTTATATTTAAAACCTTTTAATTACAAAACATACCCATTTAGCCCTTGTACTAATTTTATACCATTTACCCCTGATCCCTTTATGATATCCAAAAATGCCCTCAAGTTTAATAATTTATAAAACATCCCCTCCTATTTTCAAAACTCCATACGATTCACAATTAAATCCCAATTCACAAACCCTAATTTTCACACAATCATTAAATCATTATTACACTTCCATTTATCATTAATTAGAACATGCAAAACCCCAAAAAACCCTAACCCTAATCATTTCACCCCATTTTTATTTATATGCGATCAGATGAAAATGAAACAAGCCCAAACAATTCATATAAGCTTTGAATAATTTATGCCACAGTTTATTAGTGTTCTATGATCATAATAACATGATACAAAAATATGAACGAGAATGATTAGGGTTTTGGTTTTATTTAATTCGTATAGCGTACAATACATTGCATGGATTATTTTTATCATTTAATACTGATGTTATGGAGTCAAGAGAGTGATGCAAAAATACCAGAATGTCACCAATCGAAAGGGAGCAAGGATTTGTGATTTATTCCTTCTCGGGTGGAAAAACACGATACAAAAGAAATCCCACAGCCTACCCAGATCACTCCACGACCTATCCAATATTTTTCCCCACCTCCTATGAGTCAAAAAACGTCCAAGAAAATGGTGGTTGCCTCTGGAAATTATTTTGCCGCCGGTGATGATTTTAGAGAGAGTTTAGGGTTTATTTTGATTTATAACAATGATAATTGTGATTCCAAAATTATATAGGCTAATTTAGGGTTGATTGGCCAAAATTATGGGCTGGAATAAAGAGTCAAATCAGAAAAAATTTGTTTCCAAATATATCTTGTTCATATCTTAATTTTAAATAATATGTACCATGTTTAAAATTCATTTTGGACTTGTTAATTATTTTTAGGCGTGTACAATATTTTTCATAAGTTCCAAATATCTCAAATACTCAAACAAAAGTAATATTTATCATTTGGTACAAAATTTCAAGTGTTTGAGATTTATTTGGTATTTTATTTAGGCTTTTATTGAGTTTTAAAAATTATAAGGGCATTTTGGTCATTTACACATTTGGTAAATTTTGGGTTTTACAGTTCCAACCACATACATTTCATACAGACTCAAACGAAATAGCTCGTATGATAAAGCCTTCGACCACTCCTGTTCTGGCGTTAAACCATCCATCGTTATATGTGTTTTGTGAGAATTGACAAACGGGTTTTTATGAGTTTATGTGTGTTTTGCCGAGTAATGGATTATTCGGTATATATAAAGTAAAAAATTGGCGGGACAAAGGGAAAATGAGGCGGGAAGATAAATCCCGAAGTCGTGTCGTCGGTACCAAATAGGCGGGAAAAAACCCCGGCCCAAATATTCGCTATTATTCGCAAGCGCGGGGTGATAAAAAATGGTTTGATTAAATCCCGACGTTATGTCGTCGGGATTTTAACAAACAAAACGTGGTTAAGCGCTGATCAAAACGTTAATCACAATAATTTTTAATTAGTAAAATACCGACGACATGTCGTTGGTATATTTTTGGCGGGTCAAATTCCCGCCCAAGTTTTCCAATAATTGGAAAAGTCAAATTTGACCAAATAAATACCGAAGAATTGGCGTCGGGATTTTAAAATCCTAAAAATTCAACGCGAGTTTGCTCGGTCAAGTGACTTTTTTTGTCGTTTAGCGTAAATGCCGACGCCATGTGTATCGTCGGGATTTTGTTCGTCTCCAGTTCTACTTATTCTTGTAGTGCTTCCGCTGTCAAAGAAACGATCAATAAACAAACTTTTATTTTTTATTTTTTTATTTCTTTTTCTTCATCGACCTAACTCTTGATACCATATAAAATTTAAGAGAATTTTGAAAAACTATATTGATCAGATTCCACTAAACAATAAAGATTATAAAACATTATATAGAAAATAACTAAACGGGCCGAACAAGTGGGCCGAGCCTATAGGCCTTATTAACTAACAATTGTGACATTTAAACATAGGTATTTGAGCAATTAACTAATCATGAAGGTACCATGGACGAGTCATTGTGGCACCGATGGCATTACACTATCCGTAGTAGTGTGATATGCCTACATCGTCTCCTCATTGATGGTGTGATAAGGGATTTTTTTGAAGGCGTATTGATCGACTATAGCTATTGTATATCTTATTGATTGTCGATGGAGGCGTAGTACCCAACACCTCATCCACATTGTTTGGTATTTTGGATCTGCAGGTCCATGTACCCATTGTATTGTTTATTGGCTGAAGATTGCTTTATGTAAGTGTTAGTATATTGTATTGAGCTCATGCCCCTATTGAAACCTTACCCATTAAAATATGCGTATTGAATTTCTCTATTGAACTTTTTAAATGATTATCTTTAATAATAAAAAATTATAATAAATTTGTTCTGTTGATATACTACATAAGTAGAAGATAAACACAAAATATAAAGATAAGATGCAAGTAACGATAGGATTAAATTTTTAAATGATTATCTTTAATAATAAAAAATTATAATTAAAATCATAATAAAAAAATTATTACTAAAAAATGAATGGTTCCATTTTTTTAAATGAAAAATTCCCAATAGGGTTTTGTTTTATTATATAAAAGATTTAGTTTCTTTCTAATAAAATCGTAGTGAGAACATTGTAATGCCTTTTAGTTTTGATTGTTTGGGAACATCTAATGTTATTTCTTTATTGGAGAATTCATTACACTTGGAATTTTGCTCTGTTATGTATCGTTTGTGTGGTTCCTTTTGGAATTGGGGTGTTACAAGGAAGGCCTCTGGATAATGAACAAAACGAGCCTGATATTGATATACTTTTGCCATACGTACAATTTTATATAAAATGTCGACGAACTTAACAAATACCTTAAAAGATAGTCTTAGAATTTTTTTAAACTACAATTGTCAAAGATGTAGGATACTAGGAAATTTTGAATTATAAATATGTAACAAAAATCTAACGAGCTTTTCAATAAAAATTATAGCTACAAACGAAACGATGCAAATATTCATATACTCCCTCCGTCCCAAATTTATTGTCCACTATTGACTTTTTTAGTCTTTCTTCTTCAACTTTGACCTTAAATATTTTTGTGGGTGTTATATAATATTTGATGCAAAATATATAAATTGATTGTGTTTTAAGTGTACTTTTTAATGGCATAATTTTTCATCAAGTATTATATAATAAAAAAAATATATTTATGGTCAAAGTTGAACCAGTTGACTTTGAAAATTCAAACTGGACAATAATTTTGGGACGGAGGGAGTATTTTTTATATGCATCAATTTCTAGAGTAACAGAGCCTAATATTAATATACGTTTAACTAGCGAGCCAAAACACCCCGCTCCAACGCGCGGGTGCAATTTCTCGTTTTAATAAAAGCTCGTTATGCTTAAGCCCATTTAGCATTTCTAATTGCTTAGAGTTTATCCTTGTTTTCTGTATATAAACTCATGTAGTCATGTGTTTTCTCTTTTCATTTTAGTCTTGTTTTGTTCTCTGCAATCGAATTACAGGAGACTTTCCAAAATCGTTTAGCATCATAATATATGATTTTGTATTATAAAACACAGTGATTAGTATCAACGACAAATATAAGAATATAACAATTGGAAAAACAATATTTTATTATTAAAAAATGAGAGAAATTACATAGGACATTTTGAGGGATAATAACAAATCAACCTGGTCACAGTAAAATACTAAACTCACAGATTCTTGATTCTGCCTTTTTGTTGATACAAGTCAAAATTCTAACGTTTGAGTTACATTAGCTAATGGTTATTAGACAAATCAAAGGCGCATATAGAATCAGCCAGTTGGTCAAAGCTTAAGATTAAAAATTATGCCAATGGCTCAAATACTTTTGACTGAATATCCTATAAATAAGCATTCCATTTCTCATCTCTTTACAGATCTCTTTTCATCAATCATTTACCCTAAAACAATATCAGAATGGACGTCCAACGACGGTCATCAAATACAACCAACGTGACCGAGAAACAAAGAGAAAAAGTAACGGATGACGATACAATTGTTTTTACAAAAGCAAATGACGGCATCCCGTTACTTATGTACCTTACTAATGCTGTCTTCTTTACACTTTTCTTCTCGGTTGTATATTATCTTCTTGTACGATGGCGTGAGAAGATACGCCTCTCAGATCCCCTCCATGTTGTTTCGGTTTTGGAGATGGCAGCTATTGTTTCCTTTGTGGCATCCTTTATTTATCTTCTTTGCTTCTTTGGAATTGATATCATACAACCATTTGTGGCTCCACAAGTTCCTGAAGAAGAAGAAGAAGAAGATGAAGAAGCTAAACCAACTATCGATATAGATGTTATGGCCAAGAATTGTAAAACCAGTGTCCCTCACGAACCCCTGCACAAGAGCATGCACGTCGAGAAGGCTGTTATCTATAAAAACTCAGAAGTAACAGACAGTGACAAAGTCATGAAAGAGAAAACAGGTTCGCTCACTCCTCCGTATATTATAGTACATGATTTCATAGTTGTTTTTGCCTTTTTGGTATAAGTTAATCATCTATGTAGCTTTTTCCTCCTCTACAGATTTACTAGCTTCGTCACTGATCACAAAGGAGGACAAGGAGGTCACAAGGTTGGTGGTTGAGGGGAAAATTCCATCTTATTCCCTAGAATCAAAGTTAGGGGACTCCAAGCGTGCGGCGTTTATTAGAAGAAACGCATTAGAGAGAGTTAGCGGAAAGTCCCTACATGGACTTCCCCTAGGTGACTTTGATTACGATTCAATTTTGGGACAATGTTGTGAGATGCCAATTGGTTACGTCCAGATACCAGTAGGCATAGCAGGCCCACTATTACTAGATGGGATGGAATTCACCATCCCCATGGCCACCACCGAAGGGTGTTTGGTGGCGAGCACCAATAGAGGGTGTAAAGCAATTTATGCCTCTGGTGGTGCCACTAGCATCCTTCTCAAGGACGGCATGACAAGGGCCCCGGTCGTGAGGTTTGCCACCGCTAAAAGAGCTTCTGAACTAAAATTCTTCTTGGAGGATCCTCTAAACTTCTATATTTTATCTTCTGAATTTAACAAGTCAAGTCGGTTTGGACGGTTACAAACCATTCGATGTGCAATAGCAGGGAAGAACCTTTACATAAGGTTCACTTGCAGCACCGGCGATGCAATGGGGATGAACATGGTTTCAAAAGGTGTTCAAAACGTTTTGGATTATCTTCAGACCGATTTCCCAGACATGGACGTGATTGGCATCTCAGGAAACTATTGCTCAGACAAGAAACCTGCAGCTGTTAACTGGATCGAAGGGAGAGGCAAATCTGTAGTATGTGAAGCGATCATACACGAGGAGATATTAAAGAAGGTTTTGAAGACAACTGCATCTTCATTGGCTGAACTAAACATGCTCAAGACCTTAACCGGGTCAGCCATGGCTGGTGCACTAGGTGGTTTTAATGCGCATGCAAGTAACATAGTCTCAGCCGTGTTCATAGCTACCGGACAAGATCCCGCCCAAAACATTGAAAGTTCTCATTGTATCACTATGATGGAAACTGTAAACGGAGGAAGAGACCTTC
Organism: Artemisia annua; assembly: GCA_014162995.1. Lineage (NCBI taxonomy): Eukaryota > Viridiplantae > Streptophyta > Magnoliopsida > Asterales > Asteraceae > Artemisia > Artemisia annua. The sequence goes on from LBNU01007828.1 coordinate 112,652, forward strand.
ATGTATCAGTGACTATGCCGTCGATTGAGGTTGGGACAGTTGGTGGTGGGACTCAGTTAGCATCACAGTCAGCCTGTTTGAACCTGTTGGGTGTAAAGGGAGCTAATAAAGATTCACCAGGGTCAAATGCAAGACAATTGGCTAAGGTAGTTGCAGGTGCTGTTTTAGCAGGTGAGTTATCTTTAATGTCCGCTATCTCTGCTGGTCAACTTGTGAAGAGTCACATGAAATATAATCGTTCCAATAAAGATGCAACGTTCAAGCCATAAATGTTTGTATATAGAGCCATGCCTGAAGTTGGGTTTGAGCTGTGTATTTGTATTCATAATTGGTCTTAATTTTTTTGATTCTTGGAAGAGTTTCCATCTGTCTTATTAATGCAAATTTCCTATTTGTATAGTGTAAATTAAGGGATATAGATTTTAAGTTAGCTAACCATTTACGATCCACATTTGCATTTTGCAGCATTTTAGGATTCCCGTTTCAGTTTATTAATATTGTAAAATCCATATTGTTTGTAATAAACGACTTATTCAGTACTGATCAGTAGTCATATACAAATCTGCTAGTCATACGCAACAAAACAAAAACCTATTTATAGCAACTTATAAAAGCTTACCAAAGGTAGTGACTTGTAGTGCCCTTCTTTCAAATGGCCCATTGTAGGCCAGGTAAGCTAAAGGATGAAATTAAGCTTCAGTGGAGTCGTCCCATTCTAGGTTCTCTAAATTTAACTTCTGCGGTTCTATTACAAGGCGGTTTGCTTCATAATATAGCTCGGGGGTATCCTTGGCCCTTGCTATATTCCATCTCAGTGTGTGCAAATGACAAAATGAATGGAACAGTGTAAACGGGTAAAATATGAAAATACTAGACTTTATAGAAATAGTGAAATTGTTGTTGTTATGATTTCCACAGGAGGAATCATATAAATACTAATCCAAACGACACCTATGACAGTTACCTATTCATCTAACCATTGTGTTGTTTCAAGGATAACTGCCAACTAAATAACTGTCAACAAAGGGGTGTTTGGGTTAACACAGTTGACCCACTTTGATGACTTAGAATTCGACCCAATACTTACAAATACTAAACATAATACAACTTAACTAATTTTGTCTTTAACATAAACACTAATCATTTGAACTAAAACATTAAAAGGCTAACATTTTCCCCCCTAATGATTTAGTGTCAAATTCTTCTGGCTTGCTTGCTGAATTTTTTTCAAGTAATGACTTCAAAGTCATTACTATCTTGACTGCTATCATGTTGTTCTTCATCTCCAACTTCTAGCCTAACACCAAATCGATTCTGACTTGTCTCTTGTGCTCCATCCTTCACTGTCTTATTCTTCTGGCCTGGTAGGTCCTTGGCATCAGCAACTTTGCTTGTTTCACCCACTTCTAAAGGCTTTTCAACCTAAGGCACTTGAGCAGTTTCATGGTATATCACAACTAGATCAATAAACTTCTTGTAGCAGCTTCTTACTGCTTCACCATCTTTGGTATTCAGGCCTTGCAATTGTGCTTTTATTCCCACTTGTCACCAATTGTGACTGAGAAATAACCTCCCAAACTTTCAACAACTTTAAGCAAGCATAACAGATTTAACTCCACATCTTCAACAACAGGTGGTATCACATCAAGTGCATCATAATTCAAATGCACAAGATAAAACCATTTCAACATATCTATGAACCTCTTATAGAACACTTCCCGATTTTTGTATAACAAATTATCTTTCTTTAACAGATTCATAAAAGAAAGAAATCTTGAAAAAGAATTAACCTTTAAGGCATACAGTGTTCCATTGTGACTGAGGTATTCTTCATCAATGTAGTCCTGAGTATCTTCTTTGTTCCAATCCAAATCCTCTAAACCTTTCACTAAGGAGCATTCATCCCCTGGATCAATTGACTTGAAATAATTTTTCAAGTTATTCACAACTTCCTTTGGCCCAACTTTCACTCCATTTTCTTCAGCAAATGGCAATTGCATACTTGCTTCTTCATCATACATATAATAGATATTACAGATGTTATCTTTGATCTTTACTGAATATCCTTGTGTTGCAAGTAATTCCAAACTAAGTATGTTAAGTGAAACCTCAGGGGTATACTGTACATGCCTAATCATCAAATCACCATGTTTTGTTTTTACAGTAGCATTCCCAATACAATATGAGAAAATGAATTTACTTCATTCTCCTCTCTCCCTATCATCTTAAACTTATAGTGAACATCATTGAACAGAATTCTCTTAGGGCACATATGGAACTTGTAAAGCTTACTAACATACCAGACCTCATCCACGTGTAGTCATTTGTGCTTTCCACCATGTAGTCTGCAGTAACATGAACCTTTTATGGATAAGCCCTTTCTTCATTGATGATTTGATTTGTGATGTCAATGTCCTGTTGTGATTCAACCCCTGCAACCCTTTTCCTACTTTCACATGCCCAGAAGGCATGTCCCTTATTGTTGCAAATGTAACACTTTGATTTCCTATCTCTTCTTGACCCAATAGTCATCCTTTCTTGTTCTTCCAAGCTTTCTGATTTTTTGTGGCATTAAATGCCTCATTCTCTAAAACAGTTTGCACTAATAGTTCATTTCCCTTGGGTGAAATACTTTTCCTCCTTCTAGAATTCCACTGGTACATTCTTTTGGGAAACCTGTCAATGGTTTGATTGTTGGCTTTTCCCATGGATTAGAGCCTTTGCTCTGATACCAATTGTTCACAGGTTGATTGCCAACAAATTTCTTCTTGAATAAATGTTTCATGGTTAAAGGAAACTGTGTGTGCAAATGGCAAAATGAATGGAACAGTGTAAACGGGTAAAATATGTAAATACTAGACTTTATAGAAATAGTGAAATTGTTGTTGTTATGATTTCCACAGAAGGAATCATATAAATACTAATCCAAACGACACCTATGACAGTTACCTATTCATCCAACCATTGTGTTGTTTCAAGGATAACTGCCAACCAAATAACTATCAACAAAGGGGTGTTTGGGTTAACACAGTTGACCCACTTTGATGACTTAGAATTCGACCCAATGCTTACAAATACTAAACATAATACAAATTAACTAATTTTGTCTTTAACATAAACACTAATCATTTGAACTAAAACATTAAAAGGCTAACATTCATCCCCGAAATAAATCATAACCGAAGCATTTTACCCTAAATAAGTGCAATGCAATCACATGAAATGACATATAAACCAAGAATTAGAGAATATATGTCACTGACTATCAAGCATCAATTATTAAACATTTATGTTATTTAATTTATATGTATAAGATGAAGATCATGTAGACGTTATATGTTTATTCTATTTTTTGTGATTGACTTTTTTCCAAATTTCAGTACAGATGGACAGGGACGGAGCCAAGGGGTTTCCGCGTGTGCCCGGGCACCCCATGGATTTTTTTTATGTAGTGTTAATTTTTGAAAAAAAACATTGATTTTTCCTAAAGTCATCTTAAATGCACTCGGTCCATCGAAAGGTGTTTCTAGTATTACTATTTAAATTTTTTTGTGCACCCGGTCATATTTGGTCCTGGCTCCGTCCCTGCACATAGATTTAGAAGACAGGTAAATCATTTAATTTAGAGTAAAATACATCGTTGGTCCCTGAACTTTTCACAAAACATCACGAGGCACCTTAACTTTTAAATTTGTGTTAAATGACCCCTAACTCATATTTTGATTGGAATAAAAGCTTATTTGCTTGAGGACAAGCAAATCTCAAGTGTAAGGGTATTTGATGAGACGAAAAGTGTACCCGTTTTAAGGGGTCATTTAAGCCCTAATTCGAGTAAATGTGATCAAATATTGCCCTAAATCGTTCCTTTTGTCATTTTAGGTACTTTTGAGAAGAATTTTGGAAAACATGCATATTTGGACGTTTTTGGAGCATAAAAGTGAAGAAAACGACAAAGTCTCAAAAGAAGCTGGAAATCATACCTGACGGCGTCAGAGTCACAAGGTGACGCCGTCAGCCAACGTTGACAAAGGAGTGAAATCAGATTACACTAGACGCCCTATGAAGAAAACAAGATGTTTACACCTGACGGCGTCAGGTGTTAGAGAAAGTAGGCCGTCAGGTGTTAACTTAAAGAGTGACGGCCCAGAGCAAATTAAAGAGTGACGGCGTCAGAAGTAAATCTAGGCCATCCGAGAACCCTAATGACGGCGAGCTGACGGCGTCAGAACCCATAACCTGACGCCGTCAGAATGTAAAATCTATATATATTTTTCTATTTTTCATTCATTAGTGTGGAACTTTTGGTACAAGTTTGGGAAAAACCCTAAAGACGATTTTAGCTGTAATTTCAAGGGTTTTTCACCCTTGAAACCTTCATGTTCAATTAAAGATAAGTCCTCACTTAAATTAATCAATATGTCTATGTGTTGGTTAATTATATCTTATGCTTGTCTTTCAATTAACATGCTAGGCTAGATTTTTCTTGTGTTTGCTTAGATCTAATGAAACCTAACTATTAATTATTGGTTGATTGGTGTGTTATTACTTTGTTGGGATGAATGTTTCATCAATGTTAGGCTTAAGAAAACTGGCAATACTCCTATATGGTAACATGGTTGAACGTCTTAAGAAACATGTAACTAAGGCATACTAGGTTATTAAAGTAGTATTTAACGCATGAGCCAGTGTTTACAATCCCTATGATTATGTGTACGCATGGTTGTAGGAGGAGATAAGAGCTCATAGAATTGGGGAGATATGTATGCCACCCCATGAATTGTTAAGGAATACACCCGTCATCCACGCAAGTAATACATACACCAATTAACCGGTAAAAGATAGTTAGGGAGTAAGGAAGTCTAAGTAAACACATTTGTCTTCATATAAGTTTTCACAACCATAATAGTTTAGTTATTTTTTATTTTTCTTGCAATTGTAGTTTTTGGGTTAGTTGACTAGCAACTAATTCCGCCCACTCCTCCAAAACCCGAGATTTTACTTGCTTTCCATAAAATATAAAAATACAAAAAATAATCTTCCTTCACCTTTAGACCTTTTAGAGTAGTTTTTCTATCCTAACGAACACTATTCCCTGTGAGAGAACGATCAATCCCCCGTACTTTCCACTATACTATACTACACCGACCAGGTACACTGCCTGGTGGGATTGCAAGCTTCTCAAGATCCCTTGAGAGGTAAAACCTGTTGCATGGTCGCAATCCCACGTCCATCAAGTTTTTGGCGCCGCTGCCGGGGAATAGTTATTGTTTAGGTAGAATTTTTTATTTTATTAGGTCTACTCACTAGATTCCTTTCTAGTGAGATTTTTATTTTATTTTTCTTGGATTTCTTTAGTCTATCTATTTTCTTCGTGTTTTTGTTCATAACCATTACCATCCGCCAACATGGAAGGTGGTAACATCCTCGATCCCAACAACCCACCTCAACCAAACCACCAACCACAACCAAACCAACCTCCTAGAGCCCGTACCTTAGGAGAGTATTCCCGACCTAGCCACCATGGCTATCGCAACACCATTGAGCTCACTCAAGGAGCCAATGTCACTCCCTTGCGATCCGACACCATCCGGTTGGTGCAAAGCGGATGCGCATTCCATGGACTTCGTTCCGAAGATCCAAATCAACACCTCAAGGATTTCCTCAAAATCGTAGATTCTATAGACCTTGATGTTGCCACTCGAGAGACTACCCGATTACGTCTCTTCTAATTCTCTCTGCGAGACCATGCTAGTCAGTGGCTAGAGCGTCTACCTGCAGGATCCATCACCTCTTGGGATGATCTCACAACTCGCTTCTTAGCTCAATTTTTCCCACCGGGAAGAACTACCAAGCTAAGGAATGATATCTTAGCGTTCCAACAACGCCAAGGCGAAACCCTCTACGAGGCATGGACTCGATTCAAGGACTTGCTCCAAAAAGTCCCTCACCATGGCATAGATCCTTGGCTACAGATCCAACGATTCTATGACGGGGCAAATCATCATACTAAAAGAGCCATAGATTACGCTGCCAAGGGAAGACTGAGTAGGCTCAGCATCGACAAGTGCTGGGAAGTCATTGAGGACTTAGCAAAGTTCGAAGAGGAAGAATGGATGGACTCAACTTTCTCGGAAGAAGGGGTTTTAAATTGCCTGAGTGCAACCCAAGATCAGTTGTTTGATAACATAAAAAGGCAGATTGAGAT
>LBNU01007830.1:9873-38454 GCA_014162995.1 Artemisia annua
GCTACAAACAACATGAAACAGAATTGAGAAATTTGAAATTTTGAAATCACACAAACTGAATTCAAATGATTAAACTTCAATTCATTGATTGAGAAAGGTTCAAAATACACTAAGATAACTGAAACTACAATTCAAAAGCTTAAGATTACACTAGAATTTGAAAATTCACTAATTCGACACTAAAATTACAAATTAAAACTGTCTTCTACCCTTCTTCTTCCTCTTATAGCCTTCAATTAGGGTTTGTGGGGTCCTTCTGAGCACATCCCAACACATCTTGACCATTGGTTGTAGATAATTTGATCCAAACCGTTGAATTGGATTTTGGCGCCAAAACTGGTAACTGCAATTTGTACCTGTGGGGGTGGTGGCATTTATTGTGGAGGTGATGGGAAGGTGTATGGTGGGTTGGGCGGTGGATTTGATGGGGCAAGTGGGGTAGTGGTGAAGAAAACCAGGGTGGTATCTGGTTTTGAAGTGGGAACGGGGAAGGTGGTTTTTGGGGGGGTTTATTATAAACGAGGGGGTATTGGGCCTGTGGGTTGGGCCAGGGAAATAGAAAAGGGTAAAGGGTTTAGGGATTGGACTGTTTGTGTTTGGGCTTGGGATTTGGATTTTTGGGTTATAATAGTTTAGGTCCGTTTGGTTTTATAAGTAATCACAAGGACCAAATGTGTAATTTGCTGAAAGTTTAGGGTTTGATGCTGTGATTTTTCCAAAGTACTCACAAGGGTGATTTTTGCCATATTTGAATAGTACAAGGACCAATGTTGATATTTTCCATTCTTTTAAAATCCAGGGACTATTTTTGCCATTTTGTGAAACATCAGGGACCAAACATGTAATTTTCCAAAATTTTACCATAAGGACCAATTGTGTCATTTATGAATAGTACAAGGTTTATTTTTGATTATTTTCACTTTTTAAATGACCAAGGACTATTTTTGACATTTTTCAAACTTGGGGGACCAAAGTTGTAAATTTGTGACTTTTGATATTTAAAGGATTTTTTTTTGACAACTTATGAATCCCCAAGGACCTTTTATGATATTTTGCATGTTTTGAAATAACCAGGGACTAGATTTGACAATTTGTGAAAGTTGAGGGACCGAAACTGCCAATTGTGCAAACTTTGTTCGTTTTTCATTTGTTTTCAAACATTTTGCATCTACAACATATAAAACACACTTTTGGAATATTTTCACTATTTTGATGCATTATTGGGTGTTTTTGGATGTTTTGGCAGTTCAGATTAGGTAAAAATGATGAGTATTTACACACTCATCAATGATCAAAGAATTGATTAAGAGAGATTTGGACAGAAATATTTTGTGCAAAAAGGCAGAGAAAAAACGCAGGAATGAACTAGTATTTATAGGCAAAGCTGGAGACATCAGGAGCGTGGCCGGTCCCCTTAAATAAGAGGCCGGTCCCATTAATAATTAAGGGGGCCGCCTTATTAATTAATGGGGCCGCCCTTTAGATCCGTTGCCTGGTTTTGTCTTTTTGTGGGAAAGGTTTTTCTGGAACATTTTTGCCATTTTTGGTTGAAAATTTGAATTCATATATTTATGGTTAATTAAACATTTTTATTTAATACCAAAAATGATTTTCTAAAAGATATAAAATGTTTATGACATTTTATAAAAAATTTAGTGATTAAGAAAATGTTCCTTTGATCATATAATGCGTTAAACATTTTGTTTTTTCATACCTTAATTGATTGGGTGGTTAAAATGAATATTTATTACTAAATACTTGTTTACGTCATAATCTTTAGCTTAATGAGTTTCAAGATATCTAAAAATATGAATAACGCTTTTAGGCATTATTTATATCAACAATATCCCATTTTTTGATGATTACAAAACCTAAACTTATTAAATCCAAAAATTAATTTTTAGACAAGTATTTAGTGAGTTTTATATTCACTTCTCCCCCTTTTTGTAGAATCAAAAAGGTCTATGCCGACAAGTTTCGTGTATGAATTATGACGGAAATGAAATCTCCCCCTTGATGTGTACTCCCCCTCATTTGAGGGCATCAAGGGATCGAGCTATGGAATTCTCGCAAGAAAAATATTAGAAGCACAAGCATATATATAACAAAGAAAAATCATGGCAACACATATTAAAGCATATTAAGAACACATATTAAAGCATTCATTAATTTGAAGTGATTATGCCAAACACATAATCATTGTTACATCATTCGTAATGCTAGGATCCTAAACAAAGTAGAACATCCTATTTTGCCAAGAGAGAGTGTCATCGAACTTGCTTGTATCACAAAATCTTGAGGTATTTTATTTGAAAAATGAAAAACATAAGCATATAGTATGCTTAGGTGAGGGTGGTTGAGTGAGGATCATGTTGTTTGATCAATGGAGGTATATTTTTGGTTGCATGAATGTTGGAGAATTTGGTGGTGGAGAGCTTGGAGGTGGTGAGTTTGGAATGGAATGTGTTGATTGAAGGTTTGGATGTTGATCAAGTGATAGTGGTGGTTAAGATCTAGTGAGAAGTTACTCAATCCAACTAAAGTGCTCATTCAATGCAATGGTTTGTTGTTGGAGAAAGATGCAGCAAGGGCAATTGTTGACATGTTTCTCGATTTGATTTGGGTTATGGGGTGATGAAGGTAAGCTAGAGGGAGGTGGATCCAAGTTGCATTGTGCAAGGTGTAAAGCAAGAAGAGCATTAAGCTTATGGGCTTCCTTGAGTTCCTCAACGAACTTCAAGTGTTCGGATGAAGGTGATGCTGGTGGAGTGTGGTTCGGATGAAGGTGATGGTGGTGGAATGTGGTTGTTGTCTTGAATGAAGGTTTGAACATGCAACATAGGGGTAGCATGTGAAGTTGTAGGAGGTGGTGGTGACACTCTTGGTGGTGGAGACATTTGTGAGCTTAATTGGTAATCATGAAAGCATGATGAAGGTATAGATGAAAGGGATGCTTCATGAGTGGATGGTGTTTTGGATGTTGTATTGGTAGAATGAGCAAGATGTGAAGTGTTGACAATTAGCTTTGGGTTGTTGTTTTGGGATTGAGCATGCTCATCATATGACTCATGTGGATGAGATGAAGGAGCATTTTTGGAAGCAAGGATGGATGATTGGTTATTTTTGTGAGAGGGGTCATTTATGTGAGTATGAGGTTTAGGTGTTGGTTGATTAGGAACAACATCACTAGAGTTGTGACAAGAGTCAATTTTTCTCCTCCAAACGGGTCTTACGGAGATCTTTGCAACTTTTGAAGGTTTGGATCTTGGGTTGTTTGGAGATGACATGTTTGGATGGGTGAGCATTTATGATGGAAGAAGGGTATTTATAGTGTAGGAATAATGTGGTTTAGGAAAGTAAATTTTGATGGGTAGTTTAGGACAAAATATGTTTGTGAATTTTAGGAAGTATAGAGTGAAATGGGTCAAAAAGTGAAAAAGAAAACAGTAACCCCGACCATCAGATGGCCGGTCCCCTTAAATAGGGGCCGGTTCCCTTAAATATTAAGGGGGCCGCCTTATAATTTAAGGGGGCCGCCCATCTGGTGTTTCCCAGATTACCAAAAATAGGTTTTTGGCAGAAATTTTTTAGAAAAGGTTGTGTGTTTAGGTTTAGTTTCAAGCAAGTTCAACTCTTTGAGGCAATATAGAATATACTAATCATGTATATAAGGCATGTTATCCAAAAAGATTAAGTAAACAAGCAATTTTTAATTATCATGCAACCTACTCATCAAGCAAGTAAATCATATGGACTAGAAAACAATAAGGCATGCCAAGCATATAATTAACTATATGAATATGAAGATTAATGAGCTAGTTCATACATCTTAATGAGTACCTATGTGCAATAATTGGGAAGTTATGGTTGCATAGACTTCAAGACTTGTTACAAACAAGATTCAAATAGGCAAACCATGGTTCTCTTGATTCGATTTAGTTTTTCTTATAAGAAAAAAAAAATGTATGACAAATGTGAGATTATCATTCATTATTTAAGGAAACGTTTTTGGCATTATTCAACAATGCTTTGAAGTGGGTTCTTATGCAGATTGTAGTAAAATAGATTGGATTTTACTTCAAAATGTGTTAATGAAAGATAAAGAAAATTTTTCCCAATCTTTGATTTTGATCAAAACAAAGTTGTGGATATTTATAGTGAAACATGTTGTTGGAAAAGTGGGATAGTTGTTTGAAATTTTTTTTCCAAAATGTGAGGTTTTTGCATGTTTTTAGAGATATTAGATTTTTGACAACAAGTATCGTTAATTAGAGATTTGTAAAGGATGTTTAATAAATATCTCATGCTCAAGATGATTGGTTAATCCTATTGTCACATACTACCCTTTTGTACATAACCTAAGATCATAAATAAGTGATGACGTAATTCTACATGTTAAATGCAAGAGTTATGAGATATCCTATCATTTATAGCTACTAAATTCTCGTACACTTATCTTATCATTATAGTCTACGAAAGCTTGTCTTAAACCTAGATTATATTACGATATATCTAATCCTGCTTCTAGGTTGATAATTAATCTTCTTTGCTAAATTCTCTACTAAAGGGCATATAAGATTTCCATATTCAAAAAGGAGTTCGATAGTGAACAGTTTATAAAATGCTTAGAGGGTCAACTAAAGGGAATTCTAGTATATACTTTGTGAAAAACTAGAAGGGGGGTTGAATAGTTTACCGGTTTTTAAGTTAATTATTTTTTGAAACTTTACGTTTAATCAAAGATCTAAACTACAAGACAATATATAATATGCAAGAGTAACAAAAGAAACAATCAAACCACAACACGATAGTTTATCGTGGTTTGGCTATAAGGACACTTTTTCCTTGCCCTACTCCACGCCCCGAGTATCTGACTCGAGAGTTTCTTTCACTAGTCAACAAGCTCCTTTCACCGGCGGAGAAAACCTTACACGTCGCTTACACAAGATTACCGACACAAAGCTAGATGTCGAGTTCTTTTACAAGGGTACAACCACTCCCGTCACACTATGTATTTTAAGGCCTAAAATACTAACCGACCACTACTTAAAGTATACAATGAATAGATGTATAAACCACACTAGTTTACACAAGACTAAGCTAACAAGACTTGCAACTTTATGTTGAACCTTGTAACTTTTGGTATGAACTTGTGATCTCCTTTGCTACAAAAGATCTCACACAAATGAAGTGTTAATGAGTTAGATGAATGTAATGAGAATGTATGTGTAAATTATAATGAGAAGTGATGGTTGATTTCTTGCAAGTGGTTTGGTATTTATACCCAAACAAGTCAGCAGCCTGGCGGACACGGCAGAACCAAACCATGGGTTCCGTCCGTGTACTCCCAAGGTTCCGCCAGGTCTGACAGACTAATGTGCAAGAAATCTTTCCATATTAAGCAATGTCACATCCATGTTTCTACTAGTCAAACACACAATAGATAGAGTAAGAGACTTTCTAAAATGTGTAAGAAGTCTTATGCAAAGTCAAACACTCAACCTTTCATTATTTCATCCGCACAAGAAATACTTTTATCAAACTTTTTAAACTTTGAGGTTTGTTTGATTAGATCGTTTTTAGTAGCTTTAAGTTTCTCAATTTCGAGTTTAAACTCTTCACATGATTTGCACAATGTGTCAATACTTTTACTCTTTTCTAACCTCTTAGCTTTTTCTTTTAGTTCATATACTTCATTTTTGATAAGGCGAAAAGTGTTACGCTTTTAGGGGGTCATTTAAGCCCTAAATCGTGATTATTTGATCAAATATTGCCTCAAATAGTTCCTTTTGTCATTTTAGGTACTTTGGAGAAGAATTCTGAAAAAGTAAGCATTTTGGACGTTTTTGGAGCATAAAAGTGAAGAAAACGACAAAGTCTCAAAATCATGCTGAAATAGTACCTGACGGTGTCACCCTTTGCCAGGTGACGGCATCAAGCATTGGCAAAGAGGTGGATATGAAGATTACACATGACGGGCCAGAACTATTTTGAAGCTTGGAGGTGACGGCGTCACGCTTTGAGGCGCCCTAGGAGGTCATGACTTAAGTTAAAGAGTAACGGCCCAGAACACTTTACAAGGTGACGGCGTCAGATATGGATCTAGGCCATCATGGAACCCTAATCACGGCGAGGTGACGGTGTCACATCCTATAAAGTGACACCATCAGATTGTAAATTCTATATATACTCTTGTAATTTTCATTCATTAGAGTGCAACTTGTGGGAGGAACTTCTAGGAGAAACCCTAGGTCGAATTTTACAGTCTTTTCAAGGGTTCTTCACCCTTGTTTCGTTCATGATTAATTAAAGATAAGTCTTCCTTCAAATCAATCAATATGTCTATGTGTTGCTTGATTATATCTTATGCTTGTCTTTATATTAACATGCTAGGCTAGGTTTCTCTTGTGTTTGCTTAGATGTAGTGGAACCTATCTATTGATTATGGGTTGATTGTGTGCTATTGATTGTGTTGGGTGGGTGATATCAATGTTAGGCTTAAGAAAACTGGCTAATCTCCTATACGGTAACTTGCTTGAACATCTTAAGAAATATGAATCGGGTACTACGATTAATTGGTTGTATTTAATGCATAAGTGAATGCTAGTGATACCATGGTTTGGATACTAAACGTGTCGCCATAAGTTGAAGTAGGATCTTATAGAGTTGGGGAAGGCTGTACATACCCCACGACTAGTATTAAGGAATGCAACCCGTCATCCACACAATTGTAACACACTAATCAACCTGTAAAAGATAGGTAGGGAGTAATGAAACCTAAGTAAACACACTTTTCTCCATATAAGTTTCACGACCCTTTTATTTTCTTGTAATTTTATTTTTATTTGCATTTGTAGTTTATTTGGGTTAGTTGGCTAGCAACTAATTCCGCCCACTCTTCCAAAACCGAGATATTTTACCTGCTTTCCTAAAAAAATATAAAAATACAAAAAGAATCTTCCTTCACCCTTAGGCGTAATTAGAGTAGTTTTCAGTCCTAACGACACTATTCCCTGTGGAGAACGATCAATCCCCCGGTACTTGCCACTTCACTATACTACATCGGTCATGTACACTGCCTGGTGGGGATTGCAAGCCTCTTGAGATCCTTTGAGAGGTAAAACCTACTGCAAGGTTGCAAAACCACGCATTAATTTTCCAAAAATTTCTTATTGGTTTTCAAAAATTTGTTTTTGTTTATGATTTTTAGACTTAGTTCACAAAGTTTACCATATTCTTTTTGTAATGTATCATCATCAATAGAAGAACAAGATGAGTCGGATTGTACCTCATTTGAGTCTTGAGCCATGAGAGCAATTTCTTCGTTCTTTGGCTCTTCGTCATCATCTTCACTATCGCTCCAAGTACCACTTACAAAAGCTCGTTGAGTTTTACTTTTGGGTGGTTTTGGACATTCTCCTATGAGATGACTTGTGTCTCCACACCTAAAGCACTTTCTTTCTCCCTTTTCTTTCTTGTCGTCACGATCTTTTCGGGAAGATTTCTTATCATCCTTAGGTTGCCTTACAAACTTTCCCCGTCTTCGAAAGAACTTTTTGAAGTCTCTAACGGCCATTGCATATTCTCCATCATCACTGTCTGAGCTAGATTCTTCATCATTACTTGATTGAACTCTAGCTTTCAATGCAATAGACTTCACTTTTTCTTTCTTGCCTTTAATTATTCTGAATCTTTTTCCATCACCATTTCATGAACTTTGAGGTTTCCAATTAGCTCATCAAGGGACATGCTTGAAAGATCCTCAGATTCTTCAATTGCCGTCACTTTGGCTCTCCACTTCGGATGAAGTGCTCTAAGGAATTTCCTGACAAAATTCTTGCTACAAAAAGATTCATCAAGTGCTTTAAGTGAAGTAATAATAGTGTTAAACCTAGCAAAAGCACAATCAATAATCTCATCTTCGGGAATAGTAAATTGCTCATATTGTTGAACAAGAAGATCAATTTTGTTATCTTTAACTTGTGAATTCCCTTGATGAGTGACTATTAAAGATTGCCAAATTTCTTTAGCGGTTTTACACATAAAGACTCTTTCATATTCTTTCTTTGGTAAAGCATTGTAAAGCATCATTTTTGCCTCATTATTTTTAGCAATCAATTTCTTTTGATCTTCATTATGTTTGGTAAAAGAGCTATCCTTATCTTTACCATTTGTACCATCTTTAAAATTAGCTATGTTATCACCATTAATAATTATATACCATAGATCTATATCTTTTGACATCACGTAAGTTTCAAAACGGTTTTTCCAATATATGAAACCATTAGCTTCAAATAGTGGTGGTCTTTGCATAGATTGCCCTTATTTGTAATTTTCAAAATCCATGGATCGTTTCAAGTTTTAAAACACAATATATTTTAAAAACTTGAGTAACGTAGCTCCTGATGCCAATTGTGGAAAACTAGAAGAAGGGTTGAATAGTTTACCGGTTTTTAAGTTAATTATCTTTTGAAACTTTACGTTTAATCAAAGATCTAAACTACAAGACAATATATAATATGCAAGAGTAACGAAAGAAACAATCAAACCACAAGACGATAGTTTATCGTGGTTCGGCTACAAGGACTCTTTTTCCTTGCCCTACTCCACGCCCCGAGTATCCAACTCGAGAGTTTCTATCACTAGTCAACAAGCTCCTTTCACCAACGGAGAAAACCTTACACGTCGCTTACACAAGATTACCGACACAAAGCTAGATGTCGAGTTCTTTTACAAGGGTACAACCACTCCCGTCACACTATGTATTTTAAGGCCTAAAATACTAACCGATCACTACTTAAACTATACAATGAATAAATGTATAAACCACACTAGTTTACACAAGACTAAGCTAACAAGACTTGCAACTTTATGTTGAACCTTGTAACTTTTGGTATGAACTTGTGATCTCCTTTGCTACAAAAGATCTCACACAAATGAAGTGTTAATGAGTTAGATGAATTTAATGAGTATGTATGTGTAAATTATAATGAGAAGTGATGGTTGATTTCTTGCAAGTGGTTTGGTATTTATACCCAAACAAGTCAGCAGCCTGGCGGACACGGCAGAACCAAACCATGGGTTCCGTCCGTGTACTCCCAAGGTTCCGCCAGGTCTGACAGACTAATGTGCAAGAAATCTTTCCATATTAAGCAATGTCACATCCATGTTTCAACTAGTCAAACACACAATAGATAGAGTAAGAGACTTTCTAAAATGTGTAAGAAGTCTTATGGAAAGTCAAACACTCAACCTTTCCATAAATGCTCATGATGCATGTCATGATGTCATGTACAATTTCTATTTAAGGAAATATGAAAATGTTATGTTTTATATGAAATGTAAATGTACCAAATGTTTATATGAAATAAAGTCTATTTATGCAAGTCTTAAACTATAATTATGTTTTACTAAAAACTAAAGTTTACACTTTGTCGTTAACAAAACTTAGCAAAGATCGTAAAATATAAATAAGGTTTTTAAGCGATATTTGTATTAACATACTTCATAAAATGAACATAACTAAGAATATAAGAGCAAGGCAATCTACAACCTTAAGCATATCATAGAAACTAATTATAGTATAGTCAAGTATAATATAACTACTTGTAAGTTTTTAAAAAGAAAAACTTACCTTATGTCCAGCTTTTCTTTAAAAAGAATAGGATGATGAGAAAGCTTGTGATTGTTGGTTGACTCTTCAAGTTAGTCAAGGTATGATAGCGTAGCAAAGACATCATCCAACGCCTTTTAAGACCAAAGTGGCTTGATCGAATCATGTCTTTTATATGAATTAATTGATGCCATATCCTTAATTCATATAACGTCTTTAGTAGCGTCTTTCTCATCTTTATTTAAGTCACATCATACATCTTTGATGAGTATCATTAGATTATGACTCCTTGATGACTTTGAACATATATTGATGAGATGGCTTGAATGTCTTCAATGGAGATACTTTTTTTTAATAGCCATGTTTGTCATAAACATCTGTGTTTGATTCCTTCATCTTGAGATTGTCTAACAATTCATCTTCATTATGTAATGGAATTCTAGACGTCTTTCTTGATTAACACTTGTTATAATAGTATCCCTTTATATTTGCTGATCTTGAAGTACTTGTTCGAACTACTTCAAAGACTCCTCAAAATCAATGGTCAAATGGTGGAGAACTCTTCATCAACTCTTTAATAGCCGCAACTACGTCATTTGTTAATCGTGTGATGTGTTGAGTATGATTCAAAACAATATAATTCACTTGTCTTCATGTGATATGTTTCAAAAGTGAGTAAGCCATCATAAAATTGAGATTCGTCTCTTCGTGCGTTTACTACCTAATCATGTAGAACAACTTGGTACCCAGATTCTCATGGGTCCGAGATGGTTAGTTGAGGATATCCATTATATTAGAATGCACAAGGTAAGGATGTCACCAAGAAGTACAAGAATTCATCAATAGTTTGTCTTAATGAACAGACAATGACTTTCTTGACTTATATAAATAATAATAGTTGTAAATAAGGTTATTCTAAATTTCTTTACTAGGTTTTACAAATTCAATTTGCTTTGATTTACTTGTTGATGAGTTATCCGAGTTAAATCCTAAACCGGTTTTATCTTCAAATGATTTTTGAATACTTAGTAAATATTTAAGAGATTTGGAACTCTCTTCAAATTTAGCTAATATTTTTGCTCTTTCATTTAGTCTTTTAATTTCATGTTTATATTCTTGACATGTTTTGCATTCTAGATTAATTTCTATATTACTTTCAAGTCTAGACATTTTATCTTCTAAAATTATTTCTTTTTCAAAATTACTTTCACAAAGATTTGATGATTCATTTTTAGAGGTATTTTTTATGTCTATGTTGCAAAAGTGTTTAAATTCATTTTCTAATTTTGAAAATTCTAGAATGAATTGGTCATAGCAAAAATGGTCGGTTTCGGATTGCACCTTATTTGGAGTTGTATCTAATTCATATTCTTCACATACCAGATAGTAATCTTCTTCTTCGTCCGTGTCATTCCATGATTCTTTAATAAGTTCTCTTCGGATTTGATTCATGTAGTCTTCATCATTAATACCTTTATTTAAAACATTTGAACTAGTAGTACATGTATCTAAATGTCTATCTATCAAGTTTTCTAGTACAACTAATTCATGTGCAAGATCAAATTCATCTTTGGCTTGACATTTTTCTTGATGAAAGTTTAGAAGATTTTTCCAAATATCATTAGCCGTTTGACATGAGAATATTCTTTCATACTCATCTTTCGGCAAAGCTTTCATACTCATCTTTCGGCAAAGCTTCACCAATTTCAAGATGAGACCCGCTTCACCATAATGAGCCATGTTTGTCATAAACATCTGTGTTTGATTCCTTCATCTTGAGATTGTCTAACAATTCATCTTCATTATGTAATAGAATTCTAGACGTCTTTCTTGATTAACACTTGTTATTATAGTATCCCTTTATATTTGCTGATCTTGAAGTACTTGTTCGAACTACTTCAAAGACTCCTCAAAATCAATGGTAAAATGGTGGAGAACTCTTCATCAACTCTTTAATAGCCGCAACTACGTCATTTGTTAATCGTGTGATGTGTTGAGTATGATTCAAAACAATATAATTCACTTGTCTTCATGTGATATGTTTCAAAAGTGAGTAAGCCATCATAAAATTGAGATTCGTCTCTTCGTGCGTTTACTACCTAATCATGTAGAACAACTAGGAACCCAGATTCTCATGGGTGCGAGATGGTTAGTTGAGGATATCCATTGTATTAGAATGCACATGGTAAGGATGTCACCAAGAAGTACAAGAATTCATCAATAGTTTGTCTTAATGAACAGACAATGACTTTCTTGACTTATATAAATAATAATAGTTGTAAATAAGGTTATTCTAAATTTCTTTACTAGGTTTTACAAATTCAATTTGCTTTGATTTACTTGTTGATGAGTTATCCGAGTTAAATCCTAAACCGGTTTTATCTTCAAATGATTTTTGAATACTTAGTAAATATTTAAGAGATTTGGAACTCTCTTCAAATTTAGCTAATATTTTTGCTCTTTCATTTAGTCTTTTAATTTCATGTTTATATTCTTGACATGTTTTGCATTCTATATTAATTTCTATATTACTTTCAAGTCTAGACATTTTATCTCCTAAAATTATTTCTTTTCCAAAATTACTTTCACAAAGATTTGATGATTCATTTTTAGAGGTATTTTTTATGTCTACGTTGCAAAAGTGTTTAAATTCTTTTTTCTAATTTTGAAAATTCTAGAATGAATTGGTCATAGCAAAAATGGTCGGTTTCGGATTTCACCTTATTTGGAGTTGTATCTAATTCATATTCTTCACATACCAGATAGTAATCTTCTTCTTCGTCCGTATCACTCCATGATTCTTTAATAAGTTCTCTTTGGATTTGATTCATGTAGTCTTCATCATTAATACCTTTATTTAAAACATTTGAACTAGTAGTACATGTATCTAAATGTCTATCTATCAAGTTTTCTAGTACAACTAATTCATGTGCAAGATCAAATTCTTCATCTTTGGCTTGACATTTTTCTTGATGAAAGTTTAGAAGATTTTTCCAAATATCATTAGCCTTTTGACATGAGAATATTCTTTCATACTCATCTTTCGGCAAAGCTTTATAAATAATTATTTTAGCCTCATAGTTTTTATCATGTTTTGTTTTGAAATAATCATTATTGTTTTCAAAATCCTTTTTAGTTGGTTGAAAATCACCAATCGAAATAATATGCCAAAGATCAAGATCTATAGATTTCAGATAATTTTCAAATTTGTTTTTTGTAAAGTCCCATTTAAGCCCACTAGGATTATAGAAACACCATATATGCAGCGGAATAATGATAAGAACAATGATGTTTTCACAAGGTTTTCTTTATTGAAATAAATAAACTACTAACAAACTAGAAAATATACAAACGTGTACACACAATCACGTTTGCTATTTAGACGACTCTCATTAGGAGAGTTCTTTATTTTCTTGATACTAAAACTAACACCCTACCTCTCTTTATATATTAGAGAGTTAGGGTTTACATGACTTCCCTAGGAAGCTAACTAAGAAGATAAATACAAATCTTTTTAAACAATAAACATTATCTTCTAAATATTCTATTATCACAAGAAGATCTTCCAGCTTTTATCTCTTGAACATGTCGAATACAAAAGCTGTCATATCAAGTCCTTGTAGTTTTGTAATCATCAAATTATAATTCCCAACAATCTTCCCCTATTTGATATTACAAAACTATCTTCAATGCTTCCCCTTAACTTGAATCTTCTTGAACATGTCACCACATATAATATCCTTAACTTCCCCTTTTTGTAATCACATCAAATAGGGGTCTTCAGTAGATAGGTAACTTCTCCTTAAGTGGTGCACGTAGATGGTTAAACATCTTCCCCTGAAACCATTATGTTTACCATCTCTTGAATCTCAAACTCGTTAGGCCATGTTTAATGATTACTGATGAAGAAAAATGAGCATAACCAATTTGATGAAGAAGTTGAATTTCCCAAACTTGCGTCTTATATCTTGTACTATCCACGTGACTCCAAACTCGTACCAAATCAACAAAATATGAGTAGACCGCAACCTCTTGATAAATCCTCAATTAAATGAGACACTGAGCACAATAATTTAACTCCTTTAAGTGATAGCAAATGTGAGCATTAAGAACCTTCAGTTTGTTGATCACACATCTTTGCTAGATTCATCAAGTCTTTGTCACAACAATAAAGCACGAACAAGTTACCTCATGCTAAAAGGTATGATAAGAACACGCACCTGTGAAACTCAAGTACAACATCAAATAAATAATACTCAACCTTCTTCGTAATCAATTCTTCAAATAATCCCCAAACAAGCCATAAATCAATAAGAATAAACTGAAATATTTTCAGTTCTGTCCGAGATCCAAAACTTGTGTCAACCAATATCTGTCAACACTACCAGTATTAACGTGAAGACAAGCAGTACTAACGAATGAAGGAGCAGTATTAATGACCAGAATTAACATGAAACCACCAGTATTAACTTTTTCGTAGCACCAGACTTAACCTTTTTTTTCACGAGCTTTTATTCCACCAAGCAGTACAATAATATGCAGCACTCAAATAACCAATAAAATAATTACGTGACCTCTTGACCAGTCACTTCTTCACAACAGCAAGCTTAACCAAACTTGTAAAAGACGACAAACCTTTTATAATATTTCTGCTCCATACAAATCACAACAGATTTGTTTCTGACTTTTATTCGTTATTTAGTAAGCAGCCCCACAAATCAGATCGAATAAATAATTAAAGATCAATTCGACCCATGTGATTCATCACATACATCACCAATCAGTAATAACAAGTGATGATTTAATTTTGTTGATCATGGTACTGTCCCTCATGTGATGATGACGACAAATCTAAGATCAGTCACAATCAACAACATGATATAGCCCTACAATATTGAGAATACGACAGATCAGACCAATGTATTAAACGACAAGCAACTTATCATTAACATATGATAGATCCGAGAATAACTCATCCATTAATTAGTACGAGGTAAGACAACAATAATTTTTAATAACGAACAGTACCTTGACTTAATTGATAACCTTCATCAAATCTGCTTTTATTCGTATCTGTATCTCAACATCTTTTCATAACAACGACTCCAATAAACCTTGTAGGATCCTAGATATCGAGAGCCACCCGCTCTGATACCAATTGTAAAGTCCCATTTAAGCCCATCTAGGATTATAGAAACACCATATATGCAGCGGAATAATGATAAGAACAATGATGTTTTCACAAGGTTTACTTTATTGAAATAAATAAACTACTAACAAACTACAAAATATACAAACGTGTACACACAATCATATTTGCTATTTAGACGACTCTCATTAGGAGAGTTCTTTATTTTCTAGATACTAAAAACTAACACCCTAGCTTTCTTTATATACTAGAGAGCTAGAGTTTACATGACTTCCCTAGGAAGCTAACTAAGAAGATAATATCAAATATTTTTAAACAATAAACATTATCTTCTAAATATTCTATTATCACAAGAAGATCTTCCAGCTTTTATCTCTTTAACATGTCGAATACTAAAGCTGTCATATCAAGTCCTTGTAGTTTTGTAATCATCAAATTATAATTCCCAACATTTTTCCATTTAAGAAAGTGGTCATTTTCAAATAATGGTGGTTGTTGCGTAAATTCCCCTTCTAAATATTGTTCAGATTCCATAGATCATTACAAGTTTTAAAATACAATATATTTTAAAAATCTTGCTTGACGTGGCTCCTGATACCAATTGTGGAAAAACTAGGGGGGCTGAATAGTTTCACCTCTTTTTAATTTGATCAAATAGATGGTTCAAAATATTGATTCAAATTTATTAAATTTTTTGTTTGAGAAACCTTTGATTAGAGTTTAGTATGAAAACAACAATATTATCTATTACATGTGAGTCCTTTTAGGTTGGTTATAAGAAATTAGTTTATGAATGGAACTTTGTTTGATCTTTATGTGAAATCAATATATGCACAATATAAGCAATTATAACTATATACGAAACGTAAGTAAGTAAGCTAAGTAATAAGTTAGAGATGGAAAGATCAAACTGTGAGACAAAGGATTTATAGTGGTTCGGCTACAAGGACACCTTCCTTGCCCTACTCCACTCCCCGAGCACCAAACTCGAGAGTTTTGTTCACTAAGTCAATAAGCTCTCTTATGGCGAAGAAAACCTTACACACCTTAGCTTACACCAATTTAACGACACAAAGTTAAATGTCGAGTTCTAATCGTAGCTAGAACCAATCTCACGACTTCAATCACACCACAACTTCTTCACACCTTTTCACAACTTCTTCAATTCTACACAATTCTTGTTTCTTCACTACTTGATGTCTTCTACCTTTTCACTACTTCACAACTTCTACCTTATCACCACTTCACTACTTCTACTTCTTTACTTTTTCAAGGCTTCTATTTCTTCACAACTTCAAGGCTTCTATGTCTTCACTACTTCAAGGCTTCTATAACTTCACTACTTCTATTTCTTTAAGGCTTCTACTTCTTCAAGGCTTCTATGTCTTCACTACTTCAAGGCTTCTATAACTTCACTACTTTTCTACTTCTACTTCTTTGAGGCTTCTACTTCTTCAAGGCTTCTATGTCTTCACTACTTCAAGGCTTCTACACCATGTTACGGCTTCTATATCTTCACTACTAACCACTACTTCTATACACCTCTACTTCTTCACTTCTTGTACTACTTCACACTCCCAACTAATCTAGTTCCTATGTCTAAATCTAACTAACCAATATACACACCTTATACACCAATGAATGAATAATTAACAAGGTGGAATGAACAAACAACTTAGGTAGCAAGATGATACTAAGTTGTAATACTTCTAGTCTTGATTAATAGAAGTATTCTTCTCTTTGCACTTGAATGTTGAAGCTTGAATCACTTGGAAAAAAAAGTTTATGATTATATGATCAAAGAATTGATTAAGAGAGATTTGGACAGAAAAGTTTTGTGCAAAAAGGCAGAGAAAAAATGCAGAAATGAACAAGTATTTATAGGCAAAGCTGGGGACATCAGGAGCATGGCTGGTCCCCTTAATTAAGGGGCCAGTCCCCTTGATAATTAAGGGGGCCGCCTTATTAATTAAGGGGGCCGCCTATTAGATCCGTTGCCCAGTTTTGTCTTTTTGTGGGGAAGGTTTTTCTGGAACATTTTTGCCATTTTTGGATAAAAATTTGAATTCATATATTTATGGTTAATTAAACATTTTTATTTAATACCAAAAATGTTTTTCTAAAAGATATAAAATGTTTGTGACATTTTATAAAAAATCTAGTGATTAAGAAAATGTTCCTTTGGTCATATAATGCATTAAACATTTTGTTTATTCATACCTTAAGTGATTGAGTGGTTAAAATGAATATTTACTACTAAATACTTGTTTACGTTATAATCTTAAGTGATTGAGTGGTTAAAATGAATATTTACTACTAAATACTTGTTTACGTCATAATCTTTAGTTTAATGAGTTTCCCTGTTGTGATTATCAAAACATAGAGATATCTAAAAATATGAATAACGTTTTTAGGTATTAGTTATATCAACATACTTCTTAGAGCACTCGGTATCGTCTTTGTTTACACGCCATTCGTCCCTTTGCAAACCAATAACGCGCCAAATGTGGTACCGAGCATCACGCCATCCGTGAGCCAAAGGGTTTTGAGTTGATGGACTGGCTCACGCTATTCGTTTTTTTTCCTTCCGTTTGGACCTTTTTTTACGCCAATGAAGATGTTGTGACAAAGATCCTGTAACAAAGAGGTAGATTCATTTGGAAGAAAGGAGGGGGGAAAAAAATAAAAAATAAAAAATAAAATAAAAAAAAATAAAATAAAATAAGGTGAGCCGGAAGTAATCGACATTTTTGCAGGTTTGGAAGAAGATGGAGAATTGTAGTAAGATAGAAAGAATGTTATGACTAGTCAAAAGTTATGGGGGTACTAAAAGTTTAGACTAGGCTTTTGTTTTGTTCAATGTAAGGTCAATATTTGTTTAACTAAAATATTACTAGTATTAAAGAGGACTACTACCTACTTTCAATTTTACTTGTATAATGTTCAAGTTTTTATGTAGTGTTATTCTCCGATCGTAGTAAAAGTTTGTAAAGAGGTGTTAGCACAATTTTTTCTTTCTTATTTGATAGAAAAATTTAAAATACATTATAGCATTTATTATGTCTATAGAAAAAGATGTCTTAAAATGTATTAGTAAGTGTACAACCATGAGTTATGTTTAATGAATTATGTTTGTTTTTAAAGAAAATAAAATGTAAAATGTGGGACCGAATAACATGTTAGTGATGTGTTATGAGGGAGGAGTGTTTGAGTGATTAGTGTGTTATTGGGAGTGGATAATGTGGCGCTGATGTGTCATACCAATAACGTGTTATCTGATCACATGATACCCAGTGCTCTTATATGATCTACCACATTTAAGTCATATATAAATCAATGTCAACTTCTGTCTATGCTTGGGTTGTAGTTTTTTCTTGATGATTGTTGTAGACTTTTATAGTTTTGAGAGGTATTCGCATAAATCGTACCTGTGGTTTACACCTTCTATCCACACTCATTCTAAAAGTTAAAAGTTACATCAGTCGTCCCTATAATTGTCACTTATGCATTGTCCAGTCCCTTGATCAAACGGGTGTCTATTTTAGCTGTTAAGTTAGGCCATGCGAGTGTCACGTGAGGGGCAAAATATTCCTCCGAAGAGGTTGGAAATCCAAGGGTGTCATGTGAAAATATTCAGACTATATAATGTCTTATCTTAGTTTATTTGTTCATAACTTGAAACGCCTCTCTTTTGTCTCTCATATTTCTCTCATCAGTTTCAACTTATTTATTCGATTTGATCATCATATTGTTGAGTGTTTGAGAGATTATTGTTGAGTGTCCTCTTTCTTTCTTTTGTATGTTTGGTTGCACCCGTTCAGTGACAATCTTCTCTTATGATTCAATATATATTAAGGGGTCGTTGATTGTGATTCTTTGTATTCTTGTGTTGATTGATACCATTTTTACAATTAGGGTAAAGTCTATAAATTAGCAACGTACTTTCTTTACTTTACAGAGTTAGGTAACGAACTTTTTTTATTACCAATTTAGACATTAAAACTCGCTAATTTTTTACGATATAGTAATTATTGTCACAGGCAACCGGTTGAATCTGAAAAATGACCGACACGTCATTCTTTTTCTACTTTTTTGTACTTAGTTGGATATACCACCTCACAGTTGACTTATTTTGACTAATGACGTGCATTTTCATTTATTTTTTAAATCTTTATAAACAAGGAACAGAAGCAGATCTTCATTGTATTATATATCATCATACCAAAACTAAACATAATTTTCATTTATTTCTCCAGCAGATCTAAACACAAGCAAATTTTCATTTTTTTGTCCAGCAAATCTAAACACAAGCAGATTTTTCATTTATTTTTTCAAATCATATCTTCAAATGATAACACACAAGCAGATCTTCAAATCCAAAAAAAATATTTATCGGCAATCTTCGTTATCAAAACCGAAATTTAACATCAAGAAACATCATCCTTCATCTTCATTATTAACATCATGACTACTCAAAACAAAGACCGGTTCTCACCACAAAAAGAAGAAACACCACCCCAAATTCTATCAAATCCTAGATGAATCAGACAACAGATCTAGTTGTTGAAGGCGCCGAATGACACTAACGGTGGTCGCCGGAATGGTTGTTAAGCTTGGGGGACGTGCAGGACGGTGTTCGCAGGATGAATAAACAACAACACAACAAAAATTCCTTGGATCGGAAATCTATTCTGAACAATGAGGTGGAAAAATGATATAAACGGACTGGAAAAATGAAATAAATGACCGAGATGGAAATCAAATCAAATATTGGTTGTAAATGTGTGGCCAATGTGTTTATCGATTTGATTTCCTTTAGTGTGAATCTATCACAAAAGTTTCTTGTGTTTGTATCTATCACCAGCAGGAAAAATGAAATAAATGGACTAGAAAAATGAAATAAACGGACTAGAAAAAAATGAGATGGAAAAAATTTGAAGATTTAAAAAAAAAAAAATTATTTATCTACTTGGAAATCAGCAAGTCATATTTACTATATCGTAAAAAATTAGCCGGTTTCAATCACTAAATTGGTAATAAAAAAAGTTCTTTACCTAACTCTGTAAAGTAGGGAAAGTACGTTGCTAATTTATGGACTTTACCCTTACAATTATTGAACAATTTGGACTTTTTGAACAAACATGGGTTTTAAAAATGAACAAACATAAGTAACCAATTTCGAACAAATTTGTTTTCTAACTTTGACATCAATGGGTTCACTAAAATTTGAAAACGAAATTATTTGCACTTGCTCGGAAATCTATAAAAGAAATGACCATTGGGGTCACTAACATTCCAAAACCTGAATATTTGACCATTTTGTTGTAGCGGGTAAAAGCTTTATTAGTGATTGACTCCATATGGATATAAGGATCACAACTAAGTTTTTCTTGACTAGACAAGAATGAGATCATGACATGAACAAAATGATCAGACATTTGACATCCTCCCACAACCTTTTTTTTTAAACATCCATCATACTTCATCATACTTGTTCAAAAATACTATTTTGAGTAATGAATTAAAAAAAATACTTTTCTGAGTACTAATCTTGACACTTTTGTCTTTGTGTGAGTTATTTGACCATTTTACCCTTCCAAATTACATAAATAATCCTTATGAGTTTGCGAAATTGCAGCCACCGTCCCTAGAGTAAATTATATAAATGGTACTTTCAAAAAAAATTATCGGAATTTTTTTTCATTTTTTTCTNTTTTTCAATTTTTTTTTTCAAAATTCTTTTTCAAATTTTTTGTTTCAGACTGCGGATGCAATTTTCGCTAAACCACATGAACCATTCATTTAATTTACCCTAGGGACGGTGGATGTAATTTTCAAAAAACCAGAGGGTAAAATGGTCATCATAGGTTTTTAGTACTTATATAAAGAAAAAAGTGTCAAGATTAGTACTCATAAAACTATTTACTCCGTATTTTAGTTCCCTAGTTAGAATCTACCAAATTACAGTAACAATATTAGAATCAGTGGCGGCGATTAGCATGTGCAAATGGTGCAACCGCACCGGTCCCTCCTTTGTAAGGGGCCCCCAATTTAGTTTAATAAACGTTTTATATATAAACGTTTAGAATTTTTAGTGTCTTTGTTAAATATTATAAAAGTTGAACCGGGCCACATACAAAAAATAGAAGACAAACTTTGGGCCACATACAAAAAGAGTGAAAGACTTGGATTATGGAGACCTCATTTGTGATTTCGCACAGAGCCCCCCAAATCAATGTGACGGCCCTGATTAGAATCTACCAAGTTAAGTACAATCGTGTATATTACACTGTATGACACTAAATAAACTTGACTCAAACAAAATACTTTTAACCTTTGCTGTTCAAATCAAAACACTTCCTTTTAAACTTAACGATCATGGAAAAGTACATAAATAGAGTAATAATCACTATGGTATGAACCTCAAACAAGTGAACGTTGTCAAAGGTTGCATAAGATAAGATTCTGTTCCAAAATACATCTCTCCATCACAACAGTTGGTAATTTTGAAAACAGTCAACGTTACGATTTAATCAAGTTTTTGGCTCAGCTCGACCAACTTCTCAACATCTTTCGCTCTTTGTGCACTACCTGATGTACATCATTCAGGACTTCTATCTAATAAAATTTCTTCTTTCAAATGTACTTCTTTTTATTTTAGTAAACAAATAATCTTTAGTGATCAAATCAAAAGTTTTTAAAAGGTTAGTTATTTCTTTTTACAATTAACCTGCAAACAAGAGAAAATTCCACTTTTGCGCCAAAAATCCAATTTAGAATCACAATTGAGTCAATTTTCTTACAACTTCCAATTTTTGTCATGTGCTACCTGTGCTACTGTGCTACTCCATTCGGTGTGTGACACGTGGCACGACCCCACTATCATTTCAACTATTTCCCAATCATTAGGAAACCCCACATGTATTTTTGTTTTATTCGATTTAGTGTGCGACTTACGGCTGTGCTACCTGTACTAAGTGTGCTACTTACAGCACAAAATCTTTATAAGATTTCCTCGGGAAGGAACAATTTAATATAATAATATTATTGTTACTATTGCACTTTTTTAATTTTTTTCTTCTCGTTTCTCGCGCTTAATACTATTCCACCAAAACACTATTCCCACAAAACACACACCTTTTACCGATTCTAGATCTAAAAAACACACACATAACACACATTGTGGTGGTTTAATAGCGGCGATCTTCACTACAGTTTCATGGAGAAGAAGAGACGTCGAACCGTAAGTGTACATTTTATGCTTTTTACCCACTTGTTGTTGCGATTATATGAATATAATTTGATGCATTTACTTGATTTAGGATAATCCTGAAGAACAAGAGACGTGGAGACGTCAAAGCGTACGTTTTCAAACCTATGATTTTAATTTATTTGCTTTTAGGGTTATAATTAATTTTGATTGGCGTCAATTGCGTTTTTAGGGTTTCAATTCATTTTTAGGATTGTTAATTGGGTTTTTAGGGTTATAATTAATTTTGATTTTCGATAATTGAGTTTTTAGGGTTAAAATTAATTTTTAGGGTTGTTAACTGGGTTTTTAGGGTTAAAAAAATAAGTTTTTCGAAATGCTAACACATTTGTTCAAAAACTTGAAAATGAGTTTTGGTCGATAATTTGTTGAAAATAACCCCAAGGTTTAACTGATTTTTGATTGAGCTTTGATTTTGTGATTAATTTTGCTTCAGGTTATGTGAACATTACATTAATCTTTATGTTTAGTGTGTTACATTTGATTATTTGAACTATAAATTTTATGAATAAAATTTATGTAGCTTGTTATCGGTTTCACACTCTTTTGTAAATGTGACGGTAATTATTAGGTATAGTGTGTTTGTTTTGGAGCAGTTACGGCTAATTCAATCGGACTAGGTCTTAGTTTTGCCGAATATTTAGGTATATCAGCGTCTATGTGTCTTTGTGTCTTTGTTGTTCTCATGGATTCTGATTTCTTTGTTACCGGTTTGTGTATATGCTATGGTTATTCATTAGGTTTAATGTGTTCTTGTATATGTTGATCGGATTAGGTCTTGGCTGTGCTACAACTTTTTTGGCTTATTGATTAGGGTTAAAATTAATTTTTAATTTGTTAATTGGTTTTTAATCTTTAAAATTAATATTTAATTTCGTTAATTGGGTTTTAATATTTTTTTAATTTGTTTTCTTTTGATGTAGCTTTATAACGCGAAACTTAGCATCCGAACTAGGTTGTATTTAATTTCAACCATTAAAAGTAAGTTGGCTTACAATGAGGATCGATATGCGATGTTTAGAAACATTGTTTTGGGGCCATGGTTGGATTTAAAATCAGAAGACCATGATAACCATGTTCTCAACTTTATGCTTCAACATCAAAAACATATTGAAAACGCTAGCTTCGAAACCCCCATGTATTTTGAGATAGATAAACATATATTGGAGTTTGGTAGGAGAGAGTTCTGTTTACTCACTGGCTTAAGATTCGGCAAAATCAGTTTAGAACATTTGGAGGAATCAGTGTCTGGGTTTTGTGAGCGTGTTTTTCCGGGCTTTGAAAGAATAAAGGGTTATGATCTTATAAGGGTTCTCCAGAGTGAAAGTTTTAATAAAATGTCCAATGAGGATGCTGTGCGTCTATGTATGCTATTAGCAGTAGAGTATGTATTGAAGGGTCAAGAGCTTGGGCATGTATTGTCAAATGAGCTACTTTGTCTAGTTGATGATTTTTATGCGTGAGATGCTTTTCCTTGGGGGGGAATATATGTGGATGGAATTTCACAATAGGGTTTACAATGTTCTTTCAAAGAAAAAAGAGGAGCATTTGCTAGAGTTCGTGAAAGTGGGTCCCTCATACAAGGCACATTATTCGTTGTACGGATTTGTGTTTGCTTTGAAGGTTAGTATATTTATCCTTTAACTTGTATGTAAACGTTGCATAAATATAGTTGTATTATCTATTGAGGTTGATTCTTATTGCTGATTAGGTTGCCTTCAGATAGCGCATGATGTACTAGTTATGAGGATTGTTGCTTAAAGATGATATCAAATTGGCTTTTAACCGTTTTGTAGGAATTGCTTTGAGGTTTAGCATGTCATTGTTTAAGGTTTTTACAAGCTTCCAAAATTATCACTAGTTTTCCATTGCAACAGATCTAATAAATACAAAAAAAATAGGAAAAATAATATAAACAAAAAAAAAGGAAGAAGAAAGCAGGAGTATTGTGAATTAAGGATGGGCAATAAATATTAGAACTCCATGGGAGTGAATAGGACGATGTTTTATTGAGCCTTGTTCCTTGTTTCTCAATGTGTACCTTTGGATGCAAAGTTTTTTTAAGCCAAATCTCATTCTGCATTTATATTGAAGTGCTCAATATTGCTTTCTTTAGTAAATTTTATGCTATATTTGTATATTAAGTTGGTTAGAAAGTAATGGTTTTCTTTGTTTCACTAGATCTATTATGCACACTTTTTCTAGTTATGCAGTCATTTAGCTTAACAAGGATCATAAGTTTAGTTGTTATTACATGGGTGTTTCTGTGACCAAACTGGCTTATTTACGATAATGTAATTCATTTGAAATCAAATTCATGCCTAAATAGGGGTTTTGTTTTGAAAAAAATCATGAAATCAGATGTTTAGAGGTGTGTTTGGCTCAAAACTGTTTCTTGGGGTGTAAGTTTGTTTTGTTCGTTTTGTGTTGAGACAGAGTCTCACTAGTCCTAATAGCACATTCAAAACATAAAAAAACCACAGTTTTTGTTCAAACGTCAAAATGCGTCCTTAATTTCTCAAAAAACTTATTGCATTAACTGTTAGGATTTTGGATTCAGATCATTATAACTTGAATAAGTTTTTTTCAAAGCTTGATCTGAGTCCATTCTAACTAATAAAATCATTCTAGACCTTTAGGATCAATCCAAAGTTCATAAAAGTCAAACTTTTGCTTAAATCTCAAAAGTCAAAAAGTACCCAAACAGCAGTAAAAGTTTTTCATTTTTCATTTCTTCGTTATAAGTCCATTTTTTCAAAAATTTGGTTTGTAGCTTATTTAGTATATTATATAGTTAATGTTATTTTTTGGTTTAATTTTTAGATTTGTTTTCCAAGGTCTTTAGCCCTTTTTAGGACTGCAAATCTTAATTTCCTCAAATCTTTTAAAGGGGTGTTTGGTTCAGGGGATATGTTGGTGTTCTAGCTGTTTGTTGTAGTTGTTTTTGGTTGAGACAACTTGCATTAGGTCCTAATAGGTTATTCAAGTCATAAAATCCATTAGTCTTTTATAAAAAAGTCAAATATCACTTTAGCTTCTTATTTCATCTCACAGTTAGTATTATAGTTTGCATAATCTATCATATAGGTTCATTAGTTGGTTATTTAGCTTGATTCAGTTAGATTATACCTTATAACATCCATTTCAATCAATTAGGAAGGATTAAAGGTCAGTTTGGTCAAAAGTTAAATTACACTAGTTTGTCATTTTTTTTATTTATTTTTTATTTTTTTTTTATTTATTTTATTTTTTTATTTTTTTTCTGAGGGAATTTTATGGGCTCAATTTACATTTTTAGGATCTGAGCTTTTGGGTTTTTAAACTTTGGAAGCTCAGCTTCTTAATCCTTATTTTTATTTATTTTTTATATCTTTCTTTACTGCTTATTTTTAGCTTTCTTTTAGCCCATTTTCAGATCATCTCTTGTTGTGGACCCCTGATCACTCTTGTGGGCCCCACACAGACCTGTAGTTTGTCCCATTTT
Source organism: Artemisia annua (assembly GCA_014162995.1). Lineage (NCBI taxonomy): Eukaryota > Viridiplantae > Streptophyta > Magnoliopsida > Asterales > Asteraceae > Artemisia > Artemisia annua. The sequence continues at coordinate 35,390 of LBNU01007830.1, forward strand.
AACCTTTTTGTTTTGCTCTTTGCTAATTTGTATTTGGTTATTTGCTTATTTTGGCTTACTCAGTGTGATTTTCTTGTTGTCTTATCTTCACCATATTAACTGCTTTGTTGGTTATTTTTTTTTCAGATTTTTGTATTGGAAAGCTTTCAAGTCTCTAAGTTGTGGTGGGAAAAGGAAGACAATGTTTTTCCCCGATGTGTGGCTTGGAGTGACCATACAAAGTTTAAAAAATCTGACTACAATCGTATGTTTTATTCGACAACACCCATTAAAAAACTCATGCCGACACCTATCGAAAAGCAATCACTTTGGTGGCTATCTAGTATCGAGTTTTTCCAACAGCTGGAGACATCAAACATCCGAAATAAAAAACCATTGGTACGTAGAAAATTTGCGCCAAAGATTTGTNCTCTAAGTTGTGGTGGGAAAAGGAAGACAATGTTTTTCCCCGATGTGTGGCTTGGAGTGACCATACAAAGTTTAAAAAATCTGACTACAATCGTATGTTTTATTCGACAACACCCATTAAAAAACTCATGCCGACACCTATCGAAAAGCAATCACTTTGGTGGCTATCTAGTATCGAGTTTTTCCAACAGCTGGAGACATCAAACATCCGAAATAAAAAACCATTGGTACGTAGAAAATTTGCGCCAAAGATTTGTCATTCATTTGTTACCAAGCCTGTTAAACAGGAAGTTATGAAAGAGGTTAAGCATGAAAATCGTGTTAAACCCGCAAGTTATGAAAGATGTTAAGCATGAAATGCGTGCACCGGTTGAGGAGGAAGCTGATGATGAAGAAGAAGAGGTGAATGAGGAGGTTGTTGATAAAGGTTTAAATGGTCTGAGCAAAGCAGCACTTGTAAAGAAGGTGGCTGATATGGAACGCGAGTTGACGAACTACAAAACCATTAGTACTCGTTTAACTGCAATCGAAGAGCTATTGAAACCTCAATCCGTTCATACAGTTGTACAAAAAGCTGAAAGCATAGGCCTCAAGATTGGTGAAGCTTTAACTAGGGGTGAAAATTCGGTCATTGCTAGTAACGGTGTCAAGGGTTGTGAAACTGGGTGTAACAATTTGGTTGACGTACCTGTTGGTGTTGATTATGTTGTAAACGAACAGAATGATGAGGTGGTTAGGAAAGAGTCGGACGTTTCCGTGGATTTATCGGACTCTATCAACAACCGTAACTTGGTTGATGTTTGTGTTAGTGTTAGCAATACGTTGAAAGATGCTTATGATGGTGTTAAGAAACATAAGCATGCTTTGGTCGATGAATGGACGGAAGGGAAAGTCGTGCAAACCAGTAAGAATGTGGGGAATGATTGCGTGTCCAAGCCCTTTGGTGGTGATACTGCCGATGAATGCAAGACGGTATGAATTGATAAGTTTGTAACAACTGTTTCTACCGATCATGGTTTCGGTCATAATGCTTCACAGGTATGACTCTATTCTAATTGTTTTTTACGTGTACTTTCATTTTATTTATTATGATATTATACATGGTTTTGTATTAATTATTTAATGACTTTTTTTTAATTGTCAAGGATAATAACGCAGATGAGGTGATGCAAGTGGAAGAAGAAGTTCAAGACATATGTCCATCGCCTAGTGAAGGTTTGGTAGCAGTAGAGGCTTTGATGGACTTGATTAGTTTCACCCCACCTCCGGTAAGTATACGTTTTAGAATTAAAGTTTATCGATAGTTTATTCTATCGAATACCAATTTGTTGAAAAAAACAATTATTATAGCACTTTTGCACTCCTTAACATTTATTCTCAGGAAAATAGTAATGGGGTAAATGATATGGAACGGGATAATATCGTGGAAAACTTACAAGTTAATGATGACATGGCAGATGTTGAAATCATTAGCTCTTGTCAGAACCATCCCAAGGTTAAAACTGTCCAGGTTCCATTTGCTCGTGAAAGGAAGAAGAGTGTATACCTACAAGATCCTTTTACCGACCCACCACCAACTACACCTAGAGTCCGCCGGAAGCGTAAGCAAAAGGTGTATAAAAAACATTGAAGACTTTGATAGGCTCTGACGGAAAAGTGATCGAACTACAACCATGGAATGAGGTACATGAATTGTCATACCATTTACGATTAACATTTATATTTCATACTTGTTGTAACTGAATTTGTTTGTGTTACTATCCAACAACTTTCAGAATCTTATTCGTCCTAAAGGTTCTCCTGCAAACAGAGTTAACGCTTTTAGAGATATAAACTTGGTGTTGCGTACGGAGAAGGACCTTTACTATAGTTTTCCTTGGGCAGACAATGTGGTAGATTGTACTTTTTGGTCAGCTTTGTTGTGCAAAGACGGAAATAGAAGAGGTTGGCTATCTGATGCGGTATGTTTATTTTTACATGAAAGTAAAACTTTTGTAAATATTCAAAATATGTACAACCAACATGATTTTAATATAAATTATTTTATTTTGTAGCACATAGAACTGTGGGTGTTGTATATGATGTACTATCGACCTGACAATGCCAATTGGGTAGCGGTTAGCCCTTTCTTCAACACCATGCTCCTCAAGCGTCAAATGCCTTTGTATTATGCTGACGGAATTACTTACGGTGTACTGATGTGCGTGGATTGCAACACGCACTACGTTTTACCTCTCGAGGGATCTCGAGAAGCTTGCAATCCCCACCAGGCAGTGTACCTGACCGATGTAGTATAGTGTAGTGGCAAGTACCGGGGGATTGATCGTTCTCTCGCAGGGAATATTGTTCGTTAGGCTAAAGGCTACTCTAATCTAGGTCTAAGGGTGGAGGAAGATTCTTTTGTATATTTTTATATTTTATGAAAGCAGGTAAAATCTCTGGTTTTGGAGGAGAGGGCGGAATTAGTTGCTAGTCAACTAACCCAAGTTATCTACTTTTAAATTATATTTGTCATACGAATTTAAGCATTTCGTTATAAAATCTCTAATTTCACAAGGTTTTGTGTTAACTAGGAAAAGAAGATAAATACAAGTTCATTTAACAATTGACACAAATTCAAATACCAATAAAAATCCAACACTTACTGCGTGTAATAA
>LBNU01007831.1:12778-33861 GCA_014162995.1 Artemisia annua
AGTTTGCATAATTGGCAGTTTCAGTCCCCCAACTTTCAAATATTGGCAAAACTAGTCCCTAGAATTCAAAAACGTGGAATTTTATCATTCAAGGTCCCTGGAATATTTTAAGTCATCAAAATAGGTCCTTGAATGCAAATTTGGAAAATTGACAGTTTTGGTCCCTGAACTTTGGGAAATTTACAAAAATGATCCTTGGGGTTTTAAAAGTGCAAAAACGGAATTTTTGGTCCCTGTGTTATTGGTGTTTAGCAAGATTGGTCCCTGGGAATACTTTGGAGAATGTGCAAATTCAGTCCCTCAAGGATGAAATTATTACATTTTTGGTCCTTGTTATATTCACAAACCAAACGGACCATTAAAACCAATAAAACCCAAAATAGTTAAACAACCCACCGAGCCCATGTTTAAAAACCCAGCCCAAAAGAAAAGTTAACCCAGCCACCCTTTCCATCCACCCACGTTTGAAAAAACAATAAAAAAACCCCAGCCTGTACTTCCCCTACCTTTGCCTCCCCCCATGAAACCACCCTAGCAGACCACCATGGTTTTTGCTTTCCACCACCTCCATAGCCCTTTCCTACCTACCCACACCTACAAACAATTAATGTCATACCTAATCCACTCAAATTGTTCCTAAGCTGCTTATAAACTTTTTGGCGCCAAAAGCGTTCAATGGTGGAGATCAAGTTTGAGTCATCCAACGGCTCTAATTGAGGGTGGGATATGCTCAGAAAGGGTCATAAACCCTAGAAGACCACTATAAAAAGAAAAAAGAAGGAAGTGCAGCCAGGGAGGAGATTATTAGTTAAAAATATTAGGTTGTTTTTCATAAGCTCTATCTTTTAAGTGTAATTTTCAGTTTACAAGTAATGTATCAAGTGTTTTTAGTGTAGTTTGAACTTATTTCATCAATTAATTCCAGTGTTTCACAATTTTTCAGTTTATGCAACTTTTGTCTAAAACTCTCAAAATATCTTGTTGTTGTTTAAAAGCTGATGCTATGGACTCTTAGGGCCACTTAAGCTCCTAGAAAGCTCTCAAAAGCTTTTAGTAACTCTTAAAATCAGTTTAGGATAAAAAAAAGCAAAAATACAAAAAATAAATTCAATAAAAATACAAGAAAAATAAAAAAAACAGAAGAAAGAAAGAATGAAGAAGGAAGAAGGGTGTAGCTGAGCTGGATTGGAATTTATATGGGTTAGAGGATCTGTGGAAATCCTATAGGTTGTGTAATTAGTTCTTGGTTCTATGATTTCAGCTTGAAAAACCTTGTAAGCCTATTTGTTCAATTTTCCTTTTCACTGTGTACCTGCTTGTTATTGTTTGTGTTTGAGTTGTTTGTACTAATTAGGTGTATTTAAGTTGTATTGTAACTTAATATTAGGTGTTTGCTTTGTGGATCTCTTTATGGCTCACATGTCCAAGTTAACTGCTTAGTTTAGCACTTTGTGTTCTGAGTAGTGATTGTTGTTAATATTGGTACTTGTGTGCTTTAATGGTCATTTCTCATCATCATTTGCAATTGTGGATTGGTTTCAGACCCTAGATCAGTACAATCCTTTGAAAATCTCTAAAACAGGTTAATTAAAGGGTGTTTGGTTTAGTTGAGCTCTTGGATTAAAAGGGTGTTTTTATTGATGGTTTCTGTTGATACAAGTCACATTGGGTTCTAATAGTTCATTCAAGTCATAAAAACTAGGCCTTATTAGTTAAAAAGTCAATTTCATGTTTAATTTCATCTTATAAGTTCACTGTTGGATTTTTAAACTTGCATAATCATTCACATAGGTACATTAGTTGTTAGGATAGCTTAATTCAGTTTCATATTAGCTTAAAACATCATTTTCAATCATATAGGATAGATCAAAGTTCACAAAAGTCAAACAAGAATCAAAATCAAAAAGTCAAAAATTTCAAGTCTGCAGTTTNCATATTAGCTTTAAACATCATTATCAGTCATTTAGATCAAATCAAAACTCAAAAAAGTCAAAGTTTTTACAAAATCAAAAAGTCAAAAAAAATTCAAGTATGCAGTTTTTTAATAAACTTTGGAATTTCATGTAGGATTCATCATTGGGAATTGGAACTTGAACTCTTGAGATATTGATATTTTGTTGGTGATCTATATCATGGATTTTTGTTGATTTTTATTGAGCTTATTGGACTGCTTATTTTGGCTTCTCACTTTGGACTTTTTCTGGAAACCTCCCCTGCACCCAGATTTGGGACAATTTTATGTAGACCATAGATTGTTCATTTCTTAGCCAAAAGTTGTGTTCTTTGTTGTTTTGAGTAGTCTCTTAGGTGAAGTTTAAGTGTGCATTTGAGCTTTTTTTTGATTAGCTTATTCTACTGCTTATTTTTACCTCTAAAGTTGCTCCTTAGCAACTGTTGCTACTGATTAATTGTTCTTGTTCTTGATAAATCTTGAAAATGGCTGTCATTGTGTGATCTTGTTGTTATTGTTGATTTGTTGTTGTTCTTGTTGAGTAGGAATAAGCTCAAGCTTATTGGAAGCTTTCGGGCTTATTTCTTTTAAATGTGTTGAGCCAAAAAGCTCAAAAATCCTCACAAGTTCATAAAATCATAACTGTGTGGATTTTTAAGCTTCTATAAGCTTGTAAAAAGCTTTCCAGCACAAGCCCCTTCATAAAAGTTGTTTGTAATCATGGGTTGAATCTGTGTGCAAGAAAAAAAAATAAATAAAAATAAAAAATAGATTTTGTGCAAAAAGTGGGGTTCGAACCAGTGACCTCAAGCATACACACGACACAAGTAACACACCCCCTTCCAACTGCTCTGGGGCACCAGTTCCGTTGGATGTTACTTCATTTTTCCTTTATACACATTTTAGTCTCTTTTGCTTATTACAATAAACTGCTTATTCCAGCTTATTTATAAGTCCTTTTTCCAAGTTTTTATTTTTCTTAAGTTTAATTTAGTTTAATTAAATTTCCAAAAAATTTTCAGAATTATTAAATTAGTTTTAGTATTTATTTCAATTTAATTTAGTTAAATTAGTAATTAAATCATAATAAATAGAATTTTAATTAAATTTTTAATTTTATTTCTTCTAAAATTTTGTTTTGTCATTTAGTACGTAAGAAAATTATTTGTAACCCCGTAGGACTTTTATTTCTCTCATTTCACTTTTATTTTTGTACGTTAACGTTTATTTAAACGTAAACGTACGTTTGTTTTATTTTTAAAACGTTTTTAGATAAGTCCATCTCACATGCTTGTTAATATAATTCTTGTGAATCGTTTTCACCTCATTTCCTTAGTTTAATCATCTCAAACCTTTTTCCAATCAAAAATCACCCGATTACAAATTCGTTTAAATACCTTTCCACACCTCGTCGGGACATAACGACCCGGGGAATTCCTATACTCCTTGGTCCATTGCTTTGAGCCTTAGATAGTTTGACTTTTGTTGACTGTTTCAGGGCCAATCAATGGGCATGGTTTGGTCAGCAATGTGGGTTTGACTATACAAAGATGTTAAGGTTCAGATTGATGTGGGTTGTGAGTGATTTGGAAGATGATGAAGAAATACGTTACCCGGTTTTCCATGTATGTTAAATGCACTATATGTGTTCTAGTTGGTGTGTCCTTATTTCTATGGTTAAGTGCTAACCAAAAAACTATTTAGAAATGTGTTAACTTTTGGGTATCGTAAGTCGCAACAATATTATGGATGTGTTGCATTAGTACTATTTCAATATGACTATGAGCTTAAGTGTATTTGAATTATTAACCCGTCTAATGTAAATTATGGTTGTTTGTTATATGTTACTCCTTGTTGTAATATAGTTGGATCAACTTTCGTTTATCATTGATTACAATATTTTTATGTCACAACATAATTAACCTTTGTGTCATGGATATTAAAAGAAATTGTGTTGTTTCTGTAATCATTTGTTTGTTATTCACAAAAGGTTCATCTGTTAACGATACTACCAAAAACAATATGTGTGATGCTAGTGGTAAGGATGTATGGCACATAAGAGGTTCATAACAGGAATATATTAATGAGGAGCAACCCCTCATAGGTTTCATGATTCAAAACAAATAGTTGTCATGCATGGATTGTTAACCTAAATTTACATCATTTTACGTAGATTTAACAAACATGAAATATGGGTATTAGCTTGTTGTAAGCATCTTCCATGTGCAGTTCGTAACGGAAAAGTTTGATTCGAATCATTTTCCCCTCTTCAAACCCACAATCTAGTCCAAACTGCTTCCAATTGCCTTGCATCACCAACGATTTGATTTTAAAAGGGTTGTTCCTGTCTGCAATGACCTTCAGCTTTATTGAATATGTCCAGTCCATGTGAGCGATTTGTCCCTTTTTGTATTTTTGCATATTTAAGTCGTCCCAAATATCTGATTCAATGACCTGCAAAGTTGAAAGCGTAACCAGTTAACTATTACATGCCTATTAAAAGAAAATGTAGTTGCTTTTAGTGCAATCAGTATGGATGACTTACCAATGGATAGTGATACCCTGCATCGAGTTTGAACCTTGTGTAGACTACCCTGTTTTCATTCCAATGAGCTGCGTGGTGGTACCATGTGCAGATGTGATGCATTCTTGGATCTGCAACATTCATATGCAGTTTAATTTTTGATATGAAGAATAATTTTAAATCAAGAAAAGTGTGTTGTTATTACCATTAATGTCACGGTTGAGTATTGGTCTTGGTGGCTTTTTTAGGAATGCTGTTCTTATATCTTCTTTACTGAGACCAAGACCATCGTACCCACCTATGACCACCACCGACAGCTTATAATCTGGTAGATTTGTAAACACAAGTTGTTGTCCCCATTGTATTTCCGCTGTTACAACAAAGTCGTCCCATCCATAACCTGTCAGTCCATTCATCCAGACATTGCTATCTTTCCAAGGCTTAACCCTTTTATGGCGAACGGTGAATATCATTCCCGCGTAGATGAGTCTAAATGAATTCTGCCATATATCTTGTAAGAAATATCCTGGTAACAACTGTATGCATAAATATGAAGCATTAATATCGTCAATGTTATATAATTGGAATTTAGACATTAATAGTTTGATTGAATTGTACCGTTATTCCAGGAGTATAGGTTGCCAAACATCTTATCATCCTTGGTCCTATTTTACTTCTATCATATCCAGCACACTCTGATCCGTTTTCATCGTATACTTCACATAATAATCATCCTTTCCTATCCTTACAAAATGCATTGTTGTGGCGCTTGCAGGTACATTTGATTCAACAAATGCAACCCACTCACTATCACCGAGGACCCATTTACCGTTTAAGTTTTGTAGTTTTGTTTTGTAACGGTACCTATCTGTTCCATTTAGATAAAGCATGTCGCTCTGTTCCTTGAAGTACTCGTCAAAAACATCAGGTAAGATATGTTTTTTATAGTTTCATTGATACGTTAGTTATTGTCTTATTCTTTTTTTTTTAAAAAAGTATAAGTTTTCAAATGGTTACTTAAAGTTTTTGTATGAAACCAAAACAATTACCTGCTGGGTTCCTTCTGTGTGTCGCATATATTGGAATAGAAATTGTTGTGCCATCTTGATTGAGATTTGCTGATAACTAACAGAGCATGCAGATACTATCATTGATCAGGTAATTTAGTTGTATTGTGTGAAGAAATCTTATTGTTTTGATTGAGTATATCTACTTACTATTGTAAATCAATTATAGAGTAAACAGATTGCTTTGTAATTCCACGTCACACTAAACATTAGAAACGCACAAATGCAATACTTTGTAACTGCGCTCATTTAAATAATTGGTAAGCTCTATATCTTACGAAAGACTCTAAAAACCAACATCTATCTTAGTTTTTGCACATGTTACAATTTTCTCAACCAGAGTAGTTGACGGACCTAACGATGTGCAATGCGACTCGGTCATCATTACCTTTTCCTCAGTAGAAAACCTTATCATACTAATAATAGTATACCTAACGTACAAATAAACTTTGCACAATGTTAAGTAAGCAAAAGCTTTAGTTTCTAAAAACAGGGCAATGTTATTTCTTGACTATTAACTTGTCCACTATACAACATTTGAACATGCTTATGATTGTTCTCTCAACATATTTATAGATCTTGTGTAATTGACTGTTAGCAAATCTGTTATCGGAAATCGAACTTGTAGTTTTTCTCTAAAACAAATAGCATTCTAATTCCTCATCACAATCAACATTAAACACGTAAAAATGCAATATTTGGTAACCGCGCTTATGTAACTTATTGGTAACTTTTACTTCTTTAGGAAGACTAAGGAAACTAACATCTAGTGGACTTTTTGCATATGTTACAACTGAGTCTATCATAGTAGTTCATGGACCTGAACATGTTGAAGTTTGTGACTCTTAAAGACTCAACAGGAAGGACCGATATACGGTACAATAATTAATCATGCTTATAATGTGCGATATCTAGCCATAACCTCAAACCAAGTTTTGTGAAATTATAAACTAACAAAAACTTAAATAAATAAGCATAGTGCACTGGGGCTTGGTCATTATTTTTTTTCCCTCCATAGAAAACGTTAGCATCATAGTAATTGTATATCTAACCTAAAAATTATCTTTGCCTAATTTTTAGTAAGCAAGAGCTTTAGTCCCCAAAAACAGGGCAATGTTATTGGGTGATTATTCACGTGTCTACTATACAATAATTAAATGTGCTTATGATTGTTTTCCTAACATAGTTTTACATTTTGCCTAATTCAATGCAAAGCAATTTTTTATCGAAAAGACAAAACAATGGGATGGTTCGATTTATTCCTAAATTTTGATAAGTATATATTGGAAACAGGTTAATTGTTGTCATTACCTTGATGTTTTGCTCTGATTGTTGGTTGGCTCTTCAAATAATTAAATGTGACGAATTTCCGAATCGCTTTAGAGTTGATCTCATTGAATGTGATCAATATTCGAGCTGCATGTTTTATAATGGTGGTAAACCGCCATTTGGTTGACTTTGACCTTTTTTTATTTTTATTTATTTATTTTTTATTTTTTATTTTTTTCCTTTTTCCAAATAAATAATTTTAAATGAAAACACAATTGTAATATATTACCTTCATTTTTTTTAAAAATATATACAAATCATTACATTGTTTTTAATGAATACATAATTCTTATATATTCATATGTTGTTTAATCCTTTACTTAAATTTTGAACTATACTTTACTGATTTTTTTTTCGAAGTTTTAGAATTTAGTTTTAGTTTGCCAATTTATAATGTATTTGGTAACACTTGTTTGTTTTTATTCGATAAAAAGGAAAAAACCGTCACTATTGTTTATTAAATTCTAAATAACGCTTCTTTATGCACTACATTCTTTGTTGATCTTGCGTAATTTCCGTCTTCATCACAACATAAAATCTTCAACCCTTTCTTGCTCTTGACCCTTGATACAGCCACGTATAGTTGCCCATGTGAAAATACCGGTCTTTGTAAAAACAAACCTACATTGGTTGATGTTTGGCCCTGGCTCTTGTTGATAGTCATAGCAAAACACGGTGCCAAAGGAAATTGTCTCCGATTAAATTTGAATGGTATTTTGTTATCTGATGGACTTAACACCATTCTTGGAATTGCGCAAAGATCTCCAAAACTTCCACCTGATATAATCTTAGCTTCTATTACATTTACTCCCATCCTTTGCACTTGTAACCTTGTTCCGTTGCATAACCCTGCTCTTTGGTCAATGTTTCTCATGCACATGACTGGAGTACCGATTCTTAATCGTAATGTATGGTTTGGTAGTCCAGCTATTTTAATACTATTCAAGAAATCTGGAGTGTAAAGTGCCTCGTTGAAATTTGAATCCGTATCAATCACTCCAACCGAGTCAGAACTTGCGTACGTCTTTTCTTCTCCTTTTAAAAGATCTAGCATTCTATTGTTTACCATATCCACAAGTTCGTGTGTCGGTGCAAGAATTGCCCTTTGTTGGAAAAACGATGGCATGTAAAGGTTTTTTTGCAATTCTGGGTATGTTTGTTCAATTATTGATCCTACATGATCATCCGAATCTGGGATCAACATGTCATCTTCAAAATCCACCGTTGCTTCTCCGTTGTTTGTTCCTCCAATAGTACCGTTGCCAATGTCTAAAATCCATTCTGCAAAATCTTGTATTTGTCTTCTCTCTGAATCATTTTTTCCCGCTTCCAACCTCATGTTAACAGTTAACTTCATGACTTTGCAATGTTGCCATAAGTATGACGAGTTAAGGGATGAGTGTACCACATCATGTCTACTACCATTGGTAATGACTGGTAGTATTTGTCTAAAATCTCCTCCAAACAAAACGACCTTTCCTCCAAAAACTTGGTCAGATGGTTCGTATGGTGTAGGTCTACATATATCTCGTAATGTCCTATCGAATGCTTCATAACAATGTCTGTGTGTCATTGGAGCCTCGTCCCAGATAATAAGGCTGCATAGACGTATCAATTCAGCTAGGTCACTATTTGCCGGTATATGACACATGGAATCGTCGACAATGTTTATTGGAATTGCAAACCTAGAATGTGCTGTTCTGCCACCTTCTAGCAAAAGAGCTGCAATACCACTCGATGCAACGTTTAAGACTATTTCACCTTCGGATCTTAATCTAGCAGATAGAGTTTTATATAGGTACGTCTTACCTGTTCCTCCGTATCCGTAAACAAAGAACATTCCACCTGTGTTTTGAACCACTTTGTCCATTATTGAACCATATATGTCTCTTTGTTCACTTGTTAACGTACTATAGAATACCTCATGCTGGTGTCGTAATTCATGACGGTTGTATTTTCGCTCATCATAAACTAATCTGTTGAAATTTCCCATTGTGAGCATCTCATTTGGATATGGCATGTTTGGTATTTGTCTCAAACTTTTGTTGTTACACAGTAACATGTGTTCAATATACGTTAGACATATATTTTTCCTCTCCTCGTCGGTAAGTTCCAATTCTGCAGATTTATTTTTATAAACGTTATGTATAGTGAAAACTATATATAACAAAGTAAATTATATGTAAATAGTTTATTATATATTGAATTTTGTTTTTGTTAAATCATACCTGGATCATTCCTTTTTCTTCTCTCGATTCCCAATACATCATCAGCCATTACGTGCCACGTTTTCTCATAAACAATCTCTGGTCTTGACATGCTATCGGTCATAATAAGCATTACAAAAAAAGATCGTAAATAATTTCCCATACCCCACAAGCTGGCTTCCAACAAACCGTCTATATATTCCTTGTCATCTTCTAGTAGACCTCGTGCTTGACATGCTTCTTTATACGTTGCGTAAGTAACGTTTTCAAATTTCTTAAAATCAACCCAGTCTTTAGGTCCCCTTACCTTGTTTATTAACACTCTTAAATAAAACATTTCTCCAAAAGCAATGGACACATGGTGTACACGACCAAGGCATGTACCTTTTTGTCTTTCGACCCATTTTCTGTCTTCTTGTCTCCACACGTAATGTTGTGGTATTTCATGATAAAGAAGTTTTTGAGCATTTGTATCCGTGTTGTTAAGTTCCATCCATGCAACAAATTTTGTGTCACAGATGGATGCCTTATCAAGCGTAACATCGATACTTTGACTTGCTTCAAATATAACAGATTGTTCACCTTCTAAGTGGAATGGGAGTCTCTCCACAGGTGGAAACCTGTAATGGATGTCAAATCCAAATATTCTCCACGATGCTTCACATGCAGATAGATACCTGTAGTCGTAATATTCCTTTACTTCGTCTACATCATCATCTTCTAAACCAACAGTTGCCCTGTCAGGTCCCTTGTTAATGTATTTGAATAAATACTTTATTGACCCAACCTGGTTGCACCATTCGACATTAATATGTGATTGAAAGCGCCTAAGCAGTCCAGGGTTACATGGAACAACATATCCATTGTGCAAATCAACTCCACTCTTGTTTATAGTTGACCCATCGTTCCTTCTTCAATAAAGTGCATAACCACTTTCGTCTATCACCGTTTTATCGTTGAACTGTTTTGGGAACTTTCTTGTGCATTTATTTTTGACCGTGCAAGGACAGCTCGGCCTTTCTGGGCCACAAGATCCATGCATCATATGATCCGTAACAATTTTATAAAGTTCAGGGTCTTCGTTCTTATTTGGTATCTCTGATGAAATAAACCGGTCAATCTGCGCCGTTGTTTATATCTTATCATCATCTTCAAGAAAGAGCAGAATATGTGCATGTGGTAGACCTCTTTTCTGAAATTCAACTGTGTAAACAGCTGTTTCATAAGTTAATGTTAGATTTGGTATATAAAGAATTATTAAGTTTTATACAATGTACTTGTAACTCATAATAAATTATATGAATACCTGCTTTAAGCCGGCCGAAATAATGCTTATCTTTGAATTCTTTCATTATAGTGTCCAGCTTTTGCTTGAATACACATGTGATAACATCTGGTCTGTCTTCAGATTTTAACCCCTTCTCTTCCATAAAACGATTTATCTCTGGCCAATTAGGGTTGCAGGTAAATGTAATGAACAGATCCGGGTACCCATAAACCTTGCAAATTGTCATTACGTCTAAGTAGTTTTGCATCATATACCTAGGACTGCCCGTGAATGATGATGGCAATATTACCTTTTTACCTTGTAATTTCATTCCTGAATCTCCCTCTTGGGCCAGCTCTGCTAATTTGTTATAAGTTTCACTACGTAAGTCTGGCTGGTTTTTTTGGACATACAACATTCGTTCAGATTCAATCATGGTGTATGCATCAACAATAAACTGTTGACATAAACGCCTTGCATTAAGTATCGTTGAAAAATAATTCTCTCTATCTTGCAATGTGTATGCAAAATACTCCTTCATTGAGACCCTTGTTTTTTTGTTTGTTGGCGTATAATCAGTTATACCAAAATGGTATATGTCTGTATCATAACCATCCTCACCGTATGGGAACAACAATGGATATTGGAGTGCAAGATATGATGGATTTAATTCACTAATTCGCCTGAGTCCGCCTTCTTGCATGTGTAGTACTATATCCCTCTTATTTGTCACCGAATCAAAATCCCCTACAATCAGTCCTGCCACTTCATCCGCGGTTGGTAGATTGTATTCTCTTCGATCACGTTCCCTTGTACCAATGAGGCGCAGTTTCAGATTATTTCCTTCATTTGAATGCACAAATTGTTCTCCAGCCATTCTGAATTGAGCAACCAATGGGTTAGTTGCATCAAGCATGTCGCGTAACTCAACTGTTAGCTGCTGGTACAGAGGATGCTCATCGTTTGTTATTGATGTATCATAACTGTATTCATTAAAAAAACATTATATGTTACGTATTATAAGCTAATGGACCAAAAAATTAATTCATTTTTTATACGTCACTTTAATAACTAATCTGCGTGAGATTTATAAAGTAACAACCATACCTTACTCCATTTATGCGATTCTGTATTTCATTAGGACGGTCGTAGATATATAGCTGCGCAAACATGGGTGGTTTGTCTGCATCCGGAAGCAATGTACCCATTTGATGGTAATTTTGTCCATGTATTCTGTAACATTATGGTCCATGTCCGTTGGTAACCGACATGTCTTGTTTTGCCCCCAGTGAAGTGAATGAAAACATGGCATTATAACGCCTTATATTCTGAATGAATGATTTGCTTTTAGGGTGGTTTCCAGAAATAAGATTCATCAACAATTCTGGTGGTTGATTTGCTTCATTACCTAGTTTTACTTTCCCTCTGCCACAACACATTGAATATTAATTTGTTGTTTTATGTGTCTGTCCTACCATACTCTCGGCATGCCATAGTAAAGCACCGCATGATTCACACGGATATATTGGATCTCCATGGTCAATGTAATCTGGTTTAAAAACATTTTTAAATGGTTTACGTTACGGTTAAGTTATTATGTAGATATACTTGATTCTATTAAGTTTGTATGAGAATATTTAATAAAGTGTTAGTACCATTTGAGATTCCAACAAATGAATCTCTATGTCGTGCATCGACTAATTTCCGTCTTCCTTGTTTTAACTTGTCTTTAAGTCTGTCAGATTTTCTCTTGGTACATCCGCTTCCAAATGGATTGTATTCAATATCTCCCGGTCTTAATGTTGTAGCTGGAACCGGACCTTCTTCATTTGTTTTCTTCTTTGGAGGCCTTCCTCGTGGTCTACGTGTAAAATCTATTGGTGGCTGTGGCTCCGTTGCAGCTGGAACAAATGTTTATGGTAATTTACGTTAAAAATATCGATTACATCATAAGTTTTCATGTAGAAGGTAGCATAAGAAGTCTTTGGAACGTAATTATTCCAACGATAATATTTACATGAATTATTTAATACTTACTTGGTGGTCTTCCACGTTTTCCAGGTACTTTTACCTCGTGTTTTTTGGATATCTTCCAGTATGTCGTAGCGATAAGTCAATATCAACATTGTTTGAAACGTGATTAGGTTGATCTTGTGTTACTGAAGTAGACATGATACCGGATTGCTATTTCATTAAAGTGTAATACAAAATCTGGATTATATGGTCTTTAGGTTTTCTTCATTTTAGGTTTACTTTATTTTAAGATAACTGTAATTTATTTTGGATATGATTACATAGCATATATCATTAATGAATATGTGAAAATCTGTAAAGATATGTTTCTAAATTTTTGGAATTTATATTATTCATATAAAAAAAATTGTGTCAATTGATTTTATTTATATTTCTTCTTATTTGGCTAAATCATTTATACGGTTCAAAACTTATCATTTTAAGTGTATGAATTTCAAACAAAATTTGTTTAGTATTTTGTTTAAAGGTCAACGTTGTGCTTCTCCTCTTAACTTTTGCTATTTTTCATGGATTCTTCAACCATTTGTTTATCATGTATGCGATCAACTTCAATTAAAATTAGTACAAATACGTCTATTTCAAAGTTCATTGTTGGTTAAGCAAATAACACAATATGATAGTTAAATAACTGGAGCTCACCAATGTATTTTCATGGTTAAATCACAAATGTTATACATCAAATGTATATATAGTTATCAAATGAAGGAAAACTAAATACACCAAGCTCATGAAACAAATGCCATTACACCAATGAAAAGGTAAAATTATAAAAAGATAATCAATAATATTATTCGTGAAAAAAAACTAAACCATGACATGAGTTTCATAGTTCTAAAACATGTTACTATTAAAATGTTCAAAGGTAAAGAATCAAAATCTTAAAGGAAATTTGTTGGATTCATTAAAATTCATCATCACTATTGTCTTGATCTGTTGTTTCATAATCTGTCGTCTCATCGTTAATGAAGCTTGATAAATCATCGCCGGAGCTGACTGATCTGATACTATATGCATCTGAATCAACTTCCCAAGCTTCGTCTTCAATATAGTTATTGCAAGTATGTTTTCCGTTCACTTTTCCATTAATATCAACCATATCATCAAACAGGTCTTCGTCACTTAGATTATTTTTTTGCAACTCTTCTTTATCTTGTTCTTCTTCAACTGCCGTATACTTGTAGTCACCTTGGTTTTCAAATTCATGAATTAGTATGTTCAATGGTTTATTATAATTCAGTAAGTAATTTTTTTTAAAAACAAAAAACTTTAATAAATAATAGAAAAACAAAAAACCTGTCAATGAATCTTCAAGAATTTCTTCATCAGGAATAATATATGTTGGTTTATACTCCTTTAAATCATAGAAAGGTTCATCTAGATCATTGATATTGATCCAAACCCCATCTTTAGGAATTGCATTATTCCTAAAGTCCTCATCATCTGTATCCTCGTCAAAGAGCTTATATTCCTTTTTATTTGATGAAACAAATTCACGTTTTCTTTTCCCACGTTTAAAAGTAATTGGTGCATCTTCATCAGATATCTTTCATCCAGATTTAAAAGTAGGTTAACAAATATCGTTAAAACATAATACATCTTATTTATTTTATATAAAATACTTGAATATCTTACCAATAATTTATCTTCCTCATCATGATTAGAACTTTTTCTATCTTCCCTTTTTCCACCTTTAGTGTCATCATTTGATGAAGTTAGGTTAATGATTTTTTCCTTCTTGATAGCTGGTGCTTTCTTTTCATCATCTGATGATATAATCTCAATAGTATTTGTGTTGCAAACTTTTTTGTTTTTAGTTAGTCTTCGGCGCTTGTTCGAGAAGTTATTGGGCTGCAAGGATTACACACATTTAAACATATATCAGAATTCATTATAATTCATGGTTTTTACTGTTTATGATGTATTGATTATGTAGTTTAAGATAATAGTATATACAGTCAAAAGAGTGTAAGTAGGAAATAAATATTATGCTTTTAACATACACAAAAGAATTAATTATGAAATTAACAATGAGAAAGTCCCAAGGGCACTACTGGGTTGGGTGTGTTTGTGGTGGTCCTTGGTTAACATTGGGGTCAGGGGTTCGACTTTTTGCTATTTGTTTTTTTAAACCCACTTTTTAATTTTTCTGTTAGTAATTAAAGTTCAACATTCTGAATGAATTGTTGCAATTTGGATTTTGGTTTACACTTTTTTTTTGCAGAAACATCAATATTTAAAAAACGATAAATGTTATTCAATTACTACCCAAAATCATGTATCTAAAAAACTATAATACTTAAGGTTGAAAAATCACTACTACTCTAAAACATATAAAATCACGTACCACTTCATCGTCGGATATTAGTATGATTTCTTGTGCAAAATTCATTGTGCTTTTACCGGAAGGGGTTGCATTAGGTTTGTGAGTGGGGAGACTCTAAATAAACATCAAACGGAAAAATTTAAATAATATGTTACAAAAGATTTGTAATGTACATGAACATATGTATATATGTTACGAATATTGAAAAGATAGAGTTCAGTTAAAAAAAAGTTAAAATAAATTTAAAAGAAAAAATTTACCTTCAAGGAATTATGATTTGTCATTATGGTGTTAATGTGATGATAAGTTAAAAATCAGTTTATTGAATAAGCCAGCTTTGTTATCTATATTTATAGATGTTTTAAAACTATATTAATTAGGAAAATATATACTTAGATTCATAATACAATTTAAATTTAGGTGTATTATTAGGTTTTAGATATATTAAAGGAATGGATATATCATATATCAGAATTGGAAAACTATCAATTTAAAAAATTTTAAAATCATGATTTTGTAAGACAAAATATTTACAATATTTATATTTACAGATTAGTTTGTATTATTTATATTTAGTTAGTAATATATCTTGATAAAAGTATAAAATATTTAAACATTAAGTGTATAGATACAGTAATGTATTGTATCTATTTTTTTTTAAATGAAATTATCTAAACACTAATTTACATTATCACGTTAAGTTTTGGTCGAATATTAGGGGTTAGATATATTTAAGGAATGGATATATCATATATCAGAATTTAAAAACTATCTAATTAAATAATTTAAAAACTATATAATCCAAAAACAAACTATTTAAAATATTTGTATTTACAAATTGGTCTGTGTTAATCGTGTTTAGTTGTTATTATATTTTGTTAAAATCATAAAATATTTATATATTAATGATACGACTATAAATATGTTAAAAAATTGTTTTATAGATATACTAAAGTACTTGATACATGATTTTTATTTTAATGCAATTCTATAAACACTAATTTATAAAATCACACTATTCTTTTCCACATTATTTTGAGTCAATTCATTACTAAACTATTGGATATACGATTTTTTCTTCCAAGTAATTATACAAAAATTAATTTACAAAAATCACACTATTGTTATTCACCCTATCTGCACTCCATTTAATTACTAATTGGTTTATAATTTTATTTTTGTTTATGCTCAAATTAACAGACATTATATTCATACCCTTATAAACAGTTTATTTTAACTAATAATTGGAAGATAAATATTAATTGCAAAAAGTGAAATTGGAATACTTGAAAAAAAGACTTTATATTAAAGACATTAAAAAAAAAAAAAAAAGAAAATTACATAGAAATTAAAAAAAAAAAATCATTTACAGATCTTCATATTTGAATGCTAAGTGGATTTGATCATAATCATAAGTTTGTAGTTCCTCATCCTCCTCTTCTTCTTCCTCAGAAGGTGGTTCATAGGTCGGATTCAAACCTTTTGATCTCCTATGAGCCCTAACTTCCTTCATTAACTCACGGTGTTTCTTCCTATCAAGCTTTCTTTTCTGCCTCTTCTTCTCCTTCTTCTCCTCTTTCTCTTGCAGCTTGCGCTTTCTCGATGCTTCTACCTCAGCATCCCACCATGCCACCAAAGAAGCAATGGACTCTTCACCATTGCCTTCTTCATTTTGTTGCACAGCATCTGCATGCATGTTTAAAAAGTATTAATTAAAAAAAAATGTTTTTTGTGCGATGAAAATAAATTAAAAAAAAATATTATTTATCCATGCCTAAGTTCACAGGAACATTTGGGATTGGTTGGTTAGCAGCCATGGTTTTTTAGAGAGAAGAAAGATTTAGATAGGGAAAACCAAATTTGGGATAATCTATGTGGGGAGTTGGAATGTAATCACTATATGTCAGGTATTTATCTACAAAAACATGGAAGACAAAAGGGTTCAAATTAATTACGAATTTAATTGTGGAAAACCGTGTTTTGTTTCTAGAAAATATTAAGGGATAAAAAGTAAACACGATATTTTTAAAAAACATATTAGATACGGTTGCTTAATTTAAACGTGTTTAGAATAAATGATATGAATAATCTGTTATATTAAAAAGATTCTAATTATACTTATTTCAGCCACAATATACGGAATTTTAAGATTTTGATTCTATGTAAAAATAAGTCTTAAACTGTAATTTACACTATAAATCTTTGCGACATTACAATGTGAAACATAATCATCTTAGGTAAAAAAAAAAGGCTTCCAATGGGTCGTGAATACTTTGCTTCATCTAAACATTCAACTGAATGTCCAAGGAGTGTTTCACCAAAGAAAGAACAACCATCAACTTATCAAACCGATCAAACGGTTGTAAAGTATTTTTTACCAATACGTTTGGTTGCTCAACTACGGAGACTCATAGCAATAATGGAGGATGAAAACAGAAGAGACGAACAAAGAATATTGGAATTTAAAGATGCAATTGAGACACGTATGGAAAAAATAAGAGAATATCGAGAAAGGCTTGAAAGTGTTAAGAATCAAATGAATAATTAAATCTTGTTTTTTTTAGTTTTAAGCATGTAACAATAAGTAATTTTATTGTCTATTTGTCCTTTATTTGCATTTTTTTTATTATTATTTTTATTTTAAAAACTATATACAACAATCTTATACGATTTTAATTTCAATTGTAACTATCCTTAAATTCGTGACATAAACAGTTAATTATATTCTATTTTTTTAATTAAACTTGAATTTGTATTTGACTTTGTCCCATAAATTCGAACATGTTGTGTTTCCTCTTTTTTTAAAAACGTTTTTCAAAAGAAGAATGTTTAAAGATTGTGTGTGTAATGCAGGACATTGATCTTGGAGTAAAAATTCTTAGCAATTGCGACGATTGGATATGTTTTAAGAGTACGTCAACAAATTAACTGCATATACTCCCACACAAAACTTTATTATGTGTGTTATTATTTGTTCAAGGTATGTCACTTTTAATGATGTTTGGTATGAATCTAGCATTAGAGATTTCAATTTAATTTATATTGCTCTTAATCATAGACACGGCTATTTGCTTGTTTTGATTCAATAATTTGTTACATTGTTGGTAATTATAAGCATATATGTTTTGTTTATTTTAATGTTTTAAAAAAAATATTAAGATCACAACCTATATTGCCTTTCATTATTGGGCTTTATACATAAACATCTCTCAACATACAATTAACAAAATCATCAAAATACAATTGTTTATGGACTTAACATGTTTTACAAAGACTGTTTCATAAAAAATATTAATTCCAAAATAAAATAAAGTAAAAAAAAACAATAATGATTTATAGTAATCTTAAACATATTTATGCTTCTTTGGTTGTTTTCATCCGATAATTTGTTACATGCTTCTTGGTCATAAGCATATGTATTTTGTTTACATTAATGTTAAAAGAAACTTACATACTAAATTGATATAATCTATAAGCTTATATCATTGGGCCTTATGCATAAACATTTATAAGAATACACTTATTAAAACCACAATGTTAAAAGAAAGTTACACATTAAATTTACATAATGTACGGGCTTATATTATTGGGCCTTATGCATAAACATTTATAAGAATACAGTTAATAAAACCATCAATTTTGATTTTTCAACAATTGTTATCTTAAAATTATGTATTTCAAACTAATTTTATATTTAGAAACAAAATTCATTATTACTAATCATATGTTTAAAAAAATTAAAAAGGTCTTAATAAATATTCAAACTCCCTAAGGAATAAAATTTATATAATACCAACCAAACAACGTGAAACATAATTCCTCTTAATATGACATAACAAAATTAAATCTTTAACGTTCAGTCATCATACATCCTTGTCGACGCTCATTGACACCATCCTCTTATTTGCTTGTATGGTGTTTTCGTGTTCTTCATCTTCATTGGTTGATTCGTCAAACAAACTACGGTCTCATAGGTTGAAAAATCACTACTACTCTAAAACATAATAAAATCACGTACCACTTCATCGTCGGATATTACTATGATTTCCTGTGCAAAATTCATTGTGCTTTTACCGGAAGGGGTTGCATCAGGTTTGTGAGTGGGGAGGCTCTAAATAAACATCAAACGGAAAAATTTAAATAATATGTTACAAAAGATTTGTAATGTACATGAACATATGTATATATGTTACGAATATTGAAAAGATAGAGTTCAGTTAAAAAAAAAGTTAAAATAAATTTAAAAGAAAAAATTTACCTTCAAGGAATTATGATTTGTCATTATGGTGTTAATGTGATGATAAGTTAAAAATCAGTTTATTGAATACGCCAGCTTTGTGATCTATATTTATAGATGTTTTAAAACTATATTAATTAGGAAAATATATACTTAGATTCATAATACAATTTAAATTTAGGTGTATTATTAGGTTTTAGATATATTAAAGGAATGGATATATCATATATCAGAATTGGAAAACTATCAATTTAAAAAAATTTAAAATCATGATTTTGTAAGACAAAATATTTACAATATTTATATTTACAGATTAGTTGGTATTATTTATATTTAGTTAGTAATATATCTTGATAAAAGTATAAAATATTTAAACATTAAGTGTATAGATACAGTAATGTATTGTATCTATTTTTTTTTAAATGAAATTATCTAAACACTAATTTACATTATCACGTTAAGTTTTGGTCGAATATTAGGGGTTAGATATATTTAATAAATGGATATATCATATATCAGAATTTAAAAACTATCTAATTAAATAATTTAAAAACTATATAATCCAAAAACCAACTATTTAAAATATTTGTATTTACAAATTGGTCTGTGTTAATCGTGTTTAGTTGTTATTATATTTTGTTCAAATCATAAAATATTTATATATTAATGATACGACTATAAATATGTCAAAAATTGTTTTATAGATATACTAAAGTACTTGATACATGATTTTTATCTTAATGCAATTCTATAAACACTAATTTATAAAATCACACTATTCTTTTCCACATTATTTTGAGTCAATTCATTACTAAACTATTGGATATACGATTTTTTCTTCCAAGTAATTATACAAAAATTAATTTACAAAAATCACACTATTGTTATTCACCCTATCTGCACTCCATTTAATTACTAATTGGTTTATAATTTTATTTTTGTTTATGCTCAAATTAACAGACATTATATTCATACCCTTATAAACAGTTTATTTTAAATAATAATTGGAAGATAAATATTAATTGCAAAAAGTTAAATTGGAATACTTGAAAAAAAGACTTTATATTGAAGACATTAAAAAAAAAACAACAAAAGAAAATTACATAGAAATTTAAAAAAAAAAAAAAAAAAAAAAAAATCATTTACAGATCTTCATATTTGAATGCTAAGTGGAGTTGATCATAATCATAAGTTTGTAGTTCCTCATCCTCCTCTTCTTCTTCCTCAGAAGGTGGTTCATAGGTCGGATTCAAACCTTTTGATCTCCTATGAGCCCTAACTTCCTTCATTAACTCACGGTGTTTCTTCCTATCAAGCTTTCTTTTCTACCTCTTCTTCTCCTTCTTCTCCTCTTTCTCTTGCAGCTTGCGCTTTCTCGATGCTTCTACCTCAGCATCCCACCATGCCACCAAAGAAGCAATGGACTCTTCANAATTCCTCTTAATATGACATAACAAAATTAAATCTTTAACGTTCAGTCATCATACATCCTTGTCGACGCTCATTGACACCATCCTCTTATTTGCTTGTATGGTGTTTTCGTGTTCTTCATCTTCATTGGTTGATTCGTCAAACAAACTACGGTCTCTTTTTTTGTTTTGTGTATCTTCACTTGAATGGGTAGCACAATTTGTAGCACCATTAGTAATTGTGTCTTTTTCCTGTGTTTATTCATAACATAGTAAGTAATGTATTTTTTTTTGTAAACATGAAACATACCTAACAAACCAGCTAATTTAACTTTTAAATTACCTCATTAATAGGTATACTTTTGTTTGCTGATTCATCATTAACATCATTTGAGTCCTAGACAAACAACTTAATATGTTATGCTTGTTAAAAAATATAAATATTTATATACTTAATTAGGTAATGCATGATACCTCATTCACAATGGCAGATGAGGAAGGACAATCGTGACCAACATTTCCCATTCTAACATCTAAATTGCTTTCCTGCATAGTTTTATTTGAGCTAATCAAATACAATATTCTCGTTTTCGACAGTGGACATATAAGTAAAGAGGTATGCGAAACGTTTTTACATTACCTCATCGTCAGCAACTGTTGTGTTTTTTAAAACGTTGTCATCTTCATCCTCATAGAACACTTCTTCGGAGTTTTGTGATTCATTATCCCCTTCTT
>LBNU01007834.1:14421-27695 GCA_014162995.1 Artemisia annua
GAGCTCTCTTATCATATGTGAAGATTCTTTGTGTTGACGTAGAATCCTTCTTTAGACAGTGTGTTGCATGAGATCGTTTGTCTTTATCACTTTGTAGATTCTTTTGGCATGGAATCTACCTTTGGCATTCATGTTGCTTCGATCTTTCATGAGAGCTTTCATTTTGTTGAGATGTAAGTATGAGCATGTGGAAGCCGGTGTTCGGGATGGTTGTTGTACCTGAAATGAAACAGTTAGCAATAAAACATCCGGTACTTACAGGTTCGGAGTTAGAATTCGTTGACAGCATAGTGTGAAGACTCCTTCTAATCCTTACCAAGGCCGTTCCTAATCGGATACCCCCTAGAGGGCTAACACAGACATACATAAGTACACCCACGATTAGGTGAGTCGCTGGAGATCACCCCGCGACTGTAGACCATTTGAAACCATCGAACACACTAAGCGTAATCCACAAGGAATCACCGAAGTGACCTACTGTCAGGGCTGTTTGATGTTGACCCTGGCAGGATTTCCGTTCAATCATTCGAGAAATACATAAGTAAATCCCTCATAAACGTTCAAGGCAGATTGCTAAGATTTGCGAAGGACTCGATAATTTACACTTAGTGTCCAATGATGTGAGACACTTAGTGTGGAAGTATTGTGTGTTCCTAAGAGATCTGTTATGTTATCTCGTGGCTCTAGACTCAATTAGAGCACATTTGGTTTCTTATGCGGAGGCATGGAGCAGAGGGCCTCCTATTTCAATATCAACCATCTCTAAGAGATGATCGATAGATTACGTGGGTTCCCCGTGAGAATGAAACAAACATCTTTTGAGAGATTCCTGAGTGGCTAAGAAGGTTTAGGTACATTGCGTCACTGGGTCCATGACGTCTTTTATTCTTCAATACCGGTGTCGCCTTAGCAACAACCAGTAGCATATGAATTGAACCCGGTGTCTGACCTATGGTTGATAAAATGGAGGGCTATTTCTTTTCACCCTTTTCATTCGTTTCTTTTTAATTCTTCAACCCCTTCTTTCTCCTTTCATTCTTTTCTCCTTTTATCATATCATACCTAAGGACTTCTATAATCTAGCTATTAGTGATGTCCTTGGGTAGATCCCTCCGGTTTAGGCGGATCATAGGACGGTTTTTCCTATCCTTAGTCACCTTGTAACTCCTTTAAACCAAATCATTGAAAAAATCTCTCAAAGTGTTTATGAGTATAAAATTGTTTGTTAACACTTTGAGGTTTTTTGGATTTCTTATGAAATACTCCCCCTGCACATGTGCTCATGAATTTTTCAGAAATTTGCACATGCGGGAAGAGTCGGTACTTTTGAATTGATCCACTCTTAATAGACATATACCTGAGGGACACGTTTACGTTGCTTAGTTAAAGTGATGCATTATCAGCTTTTAGGTGATAACTAGCCCTAATAACTAACTTGATGTTGTTAACATTCCTAAAAGGAAGTTAGACCCGTCAAAGTAAACGTCTAGAAAGAGTTTCTCGAAACGGTACTATCTACTCGGATAAATCCTTTCGAATACTAACATTTGTTGTTTCGTCAATTCGTGGGTCAATTCTGAGTCGAGCTCTCACAAGATAGAACATTGTACATCATATTTTAATCACTTTCTTCTTCTCCCCCTCAAAAATAGCATATCAAATGTTGTTTTTGTAAACGGTGTTGATTAAAATATGCCTTTTTGAGTCTTATGGGGAGAAATCAATCAATACTTTAAGATTTAAGAATGATGTTTAGAAGTCAAGTACTCCCCCTCAACAAGTGAATCCTTATTGAGGTTTAGTACTTGTCTTTTGAGCAGAATTTTGAAAATACTGAAAGGTTTGATTAATTCTACTCAAAAGTAAGAAGCTTTCGCTCCTTATATTAGGATTGTAGCACTGATACATACCACAGGGTCCTTTCTTTACAAGGTACGGGTTGTACACTGTTATGTGTGCACAAGCCGTAGTTGTTACAAATCAAAAAATATTAGAAATATATTGAAATGTTTGTACCAGAAGAATGGGAACTTAGCTAGGCATCGAAGACTGTGAACTTTGGATCAGGTCGTCGGAATGTCGAGACCGGAAATGATGGTCGAACCCCGATGTAGCTTTCCAACCGTCTGATCTGTTGTCGATGATATAGCCTTTCTTCAATTGTATGGACAAAGTTTCTGATCATTCTGCGTCCATTAGCTTTCCACCTGGTTGCCTGTCCCTCTTTCAGCCTTTTCTTTTCATCCTCCAACCTTTCAGCTAACCCATCACGAACTCTTTGAAGTATGACATCACAAAACTTTGGAATCTCATCGTACCCCATGAATCGAATCTGATTTTTGTTGTTGAGGTAGGTGATTCCAAATGCCGGTTGTTGTACGAGAGTGTATTGTGACATCCCCGTGATTTCAGGAATCAGGAGTTGTGGTTGAGTAAGGTTGATGGTGTTCTGATAACTTTCCACACCCAGCTGGAGATCTTCCACTCTTTCTTGAACTATCAATCGTCTGATGTAGAGCAGGAGAGATGCGATGAAGTTGTACTGAGTATCTCTCTCAAATTTGAGCAGCTTTCCTTGTACCTTTAGCAGATACATATCTTCAATATCATTTCGGTTTAAGTCTAGGAAGTCTGCTTCATTAAACTTGTACTGCTTCTCATCTTGTCTTTTGACGATGATTTCCTTCATGAAAGTGTAGCCAAATTTCCTATCTTCCACGATCTCCATTACAGCAACGATACGTAGCGGGTACTTCACATTTTCACTCGACTTCAGATGTAGTCTGTGTGTGTAGCCAAGTCTTCGTCTTTCAGGCCAATGTTGAATTCCAAGAAGAGCGTCTCTGTTGTATTCGACAACTGATTTGCAGTATATTGGTGCGAGCTCTTCAATGTCTGGTAATTCATATCGGGCAGCTGGAATTGAAAGTGTGAGTGAAGATTCATATCGTTCCTTGGAGGTCTCGTGTGCAGTCTGAAGGTATCGAACGTCATTTTTGAAGAATCGTCTAAATGGGATCTTAGGTTTTTCTGGATAGCCAAGTAGAGGTAGTGGTTTTGTCCAATCCGTGAAGTAAGGTTTCTTCGTTTCAGTATCGACATTTGATTCAGGGTTGAGCCAGTTGAACGAGCCAGATAAAGCACAGGCTATGTTCTCCATGTGATAATCGAGTTCAACTTTGTTCCCTGATCTCTTCTTGAGAAAGTCCATGGCTTCACGATTGATCCACTTCAGTTCAGTCTTTGACAACCTTTCAACTTGAAGACCCAACATAATACTCTGAGTCATCTGCAAAGTATTACCCGGCAATGGTTCGTCGGCCTCGAGCGGTGGTTGTGCTTTGATCATTGTAGTCAACCAATCAGAGTCACGAGCTTCGTCCACGTCTAGCCATGAGAATTGAGTAGTCTTTTGCTTCTGCTTCTTAGACCTTGAAGACTTCTATTTCTCTTTTGTCTTGGTTGTGTCTGATGGACCGGCTTGAAATGCAGGAATTTCTGATTCTGGTATTGATGTTGCTGTTCCTTCCTGACTATCAAGCTGTTGAAGCACGAAAGGTTCCTCTGATTGAGTTGAAGCTGAGCCGGATGCTGGAGTTCTTTGTTTGGAAGGAGGAGCCTTAGAGGTCTTGCGGGGCTGGTGAGATGAAGATGGTTTGTCTGACTTCCTTGACTTCTTGCTTTTGGGATCGGAGTCAGGATCATCATCTTGCCTTGGTCGTTTATGTTGTCCAGCAGCCTCCTTGCAAGATTCTTTTGAGGCTATGGCTTGAAGAGCCTCAAACATTGTTGATTCTTCAGGTGTTTTCTCCTCCTTGTTTTTTAGTTTTGCCGCTAACAAGTCTCTAGTTGTTCTATGGGAAGTTGTTCAGGTGTTGGTGGAGGCTTGTTAGTTTGGAGGTAGAATGGAGTAGATTCAAGCATTCGCTCAATTGTGTGCTTGATCCTGGTGTTCAACGTTGAATGAATTGGCTCGATAAGTGAAGACACAGCCGGTTTGGCAATTGCAGCGAGATTTTCATTTAGATATTCCTATGTGTAGTTCTAGATCATCTCGCCCATGTCAGCTTGTAGTAACTTGTTAGCAAGTGCACTATTATCCTTGAGATCTTTGACTTGTGAAGTCAAAGTTTTGAACTGTTTGGAGAGCAGTTGTACTTTGTCTTTTAGATCTCCGGATGGCTGTTGTGTCTCCTTCCTCTTCTTCCTTGCCAAATCAAGAGCTTTCTTGATCTGTTTTGATGCAGTCGTGGATGCCTTGTCTCCCTTCTTCTTCTTGTCTGACTTGCCTTTGGATGTTTTCTTTGCTGGTGGTGGTGATGAGTAATGTGATGATGAAGATGAAGATGATGCATGATCTGGTTCTGATGGGGGCGGTGAGGGATCCTTTGGAGGTGAACCTGAAGGAATCGGGGGATCCTTTGAAGATGAGTGTGGAGGAGAGTTGAGGAGTTGATCAGTGTCAAAGGGTTCTTTGTCTTGATCGAGTCCACGAAGTAGTCTATCCGTCTCTTCTCTAAATTTCTTCTTAAATTCCTCCTCTTTTTCAACTTGAGCAATGAAATCGTCAGTGATGTACTCAGTCTGTTCTTTTTCCTGTGTAGCTTCCTTCATAATGATGTTCCCTTCAGAATCACGTTGTTCGGTTTCGGTTTGAGGAACTACGGTGCTACTGGAGCCAACCTCATTTTCTTGAAGATTTTGCGGTGTTTGGTGAGGTTGTTGGAGACTTAGACGAGTAGCTTCCCTGAGTTCTTTCTCTTCCTGTTTCTTTTCTCCCATGGTGTCAACAACGATTCTCTTGAGTTTTCGCTTGTCAACCAGTGGCACAACAGGTGGTTCTTGATCAGCTTCTTCATCTTGAACACCACTCGGTTCATTAATGGTTAAGCTTGTACCTTTTCTCTGTTCTTTTTCAACAGTTTCCTTGCTTAATTGTTTTGTCAGTTCAAGCCCTGGAAACTCTTCTTCTTCATCAAGTTGTTCTTCTTGGTCATCCGGAGCCTTTGACCTTCTTTCATAGTCAGCTTCTTCGTCTGATTCAGAGCCAAAATCAGATTTAGTTTATGTTTTGGATGAAGAAGCGGATGCTTCATCCTGAGGAATCTGCTTAGGTGCGGCTTTCCTTCTTGGTCTGGTGGGTGGCTTTTGAGCAGCCTTAGGTTGTTGTGAAGTAGTGGTACTGCTCGAGCTGCCAGACTTGCCACCCCTTCTGCTTCGGGTTTGGACGATAGTTGCTGGTTCATCCTCTTTCTCATTGAAACCAACTCTCCCAGCCTTGAATGCTTTATCATAAATCTTGAAGTTCTGAGTCTTTCTGATTTCATCACTCAAGAAGTGATCTGGGATTCTCATGCCTTTGGTTCTTGGAACGAACCTGATGGACTTAACAAAAGAAATCTTTGCATCTTCGTTCATTATGTCTCTTGGCTCAGTCCTGTCAAGCATCCTTTTGAGGAATTCGGGGGTTTTCTCACAGAAGTATGCGATGAGTAATTTGGTGAACCTGATGAACAGAATCACGGCTCTGTCACGATCAGTATGAATGTGATGTAGCATGTCGCTCATTATAGGTGCAGCAAAGTTAATCGGTGTCATTGTCATCATTCCCCAAAATACTTGCATCATGACCACTCTTTCTTCCTGAGATGGATCTGACAATCAGCATGTAGAAGGTTCTCCATGGTTGTGGCAGATATTTGACATTGAATTTTGAGAGAAGTGTGAGTGATTCATTGTCAGGAATATCGTATCCAAGATCAATGAAGTAATCAAGGATTTCCAGTTCAGTCAGCATCGGATGATATTCTTTGTAAGTTGGTAGCATGAGAGCTTCACGAAGAGTGTCATGATCAATGGTGTATTGTTGACGTTCCAGCTTGACGGTGAAGGATTTGTCGTCCAAATTTGCCTTAGCTGAGTGCAAGAACTGATGGATGTAGAAGGTTGGTATTGATGTGGATTTGGTGAGCAGTGGCTTGCATGGATGAGCCAGAAGAATATTCTTGACAATCTTGCATGTATCATCAGGTATGCTCAGTTTTTTGAAGTCGATGCGAAGATTGTTCTGGTCAAATCCTACGTTGTAGTCTGGAGAGAGGAATTCACCAAGTGTAAGTAGTGGGAGGTTCTGTTGTTGTGGGACTGATTCATCTTGTTGAGCCATTTGTGTTCTGAAAGTTTCATGTCATGAAATCAAACATCCAGATATGTTAGTCATTAGTCCGAGTTCACGTTTGATATTCAGAGACATATATGTTGCAATCATGGTCCAGTTAATTAATATGTGATTAATGATGGTATTATTATTTAACATGTAACTTAGATGATATATCATTTAATGCACATAAGTAATTTGGTAACATGTTTAATAACACAATACAATCACAAGTTAACTAACATTCTCACAATACACATATTCATGATGATTCATTCAACATACAAGTTTTCGAAAAGTTACAATCACTTGAATACTCAAAACATATGTAATACATGATCTCGAAAATATGACCAACAAAGTTCTCGAAAACTGTCACTAACGAAGATCTAGATAACTTTTGTGCAAGAAAGATCTCGATAAATTCCATAGGAAAGATCTCGATGAATTTAATGTTCAAAAGTTCTCGATAATTCTTAGTAAAAGATCTTGATAACTTCATTTCATACGTTCTCGATAACTTATGAAAGATCTCGATAATTTTGAAAATCATAGGATCTCGATAATTGTATTGAGAGATTTCGAAAAATTTTAGAGAGTTCTCGATAACAGTTGTCAAGGAGAGATCTCGAAAATTTTTAGAAAGATCTCGATAAAATTATCTCGATAAATTTTCTCGAAAAAATTCTTATACAAGAATTTTTCGAGATCATTGAAGTCGTACATTTATCTGTAAAATCTTTGATTCTTTTGAATGAAACCTGTATATTGAATGATAAACATCAGTTAGAACCACAATTAGGCATCATACAAAAGATCTCAAAAAATTACGAGACCTAAAATTATCTAGAACATGTAAGGTGTGAATTCATGTTGTATAACCAATGAAAAACATCAATTAACACAAACAAAAACTCATATAAGCAGTTTAATTAGACTCATAAACATCAAAATGAAAAGCCCCAATTTGAACAAGAACCCTAATTATCTAGAACATGCAATCTGTTGTTTTGGTGCAATTAACAGGCACATACATGTTATAAACACATAAACAAACAAATCCCACCAATAAAATTCACAAAAACATCACACAATCAAAAATCCCTAATTCTACGCAACCCATGATTATCGAAATCGAATCAAACATGAAATCTGTTGTGATTAGGTGTTAGGGATATGATTAGGCAATGATAAAGTACAAAAGCCCTATGTTTTCATAATCACAAACACATTATTCACGTAAAGATTAAACTTTCGAAAACCCTAGTTCTACGAATCCAAATTACACGAAATCTAGCCATCTAAAACACGATTTGTTAAAAACCTTTTGTTAGAATGAGCTAAAGAACATGATTTTACTTACGGTTTGATGATCAAGAATACGGATTTGAAGAACGATTTGTGGCCGTGTGATAATAAAGGGTGTGTTTGTTTTTGGTTTTTGTTTTTGTGATAAGAAAAACGGGGAGGGGGGGGGGGGTTTGTTTTGTTTAAAATTTTGAAAGTTTTAAACACTTTGGCAACTTTGGTCCCTAGACTACAATTTACACCATATAACATGTCCTAATGATATTAATTAATGGTTAAAGATAACGACAGTTAATGGTAGGCTAACAAAGAAGTAAAATGAAAAAAAGAGATGATACGAGATAACCTTTGACGTTCCACCAATGCAAAATAAAAACATCATAACTACTGAAAATATGCAAGTACACATGTTTGCACAAGATTTTAAAATTTTGAAGAACATTTTCTCCCCCTCAACACTTGGTGTGAAAATATTGAAATTTTTGATAAACCAAAGTGTTGACGAAGATTTTGTACATGCATTTGAAAAACAAAAAATTATAAAATCTTTTTGGATTTTTGAAGATTTTTTGATTTTGTATTTTTGTTTTTGATAAATATTTACAAAGATAGTTTTGGTATTTGACTCGGTTAATTGTTTTCAAGAAAAGATTGTAAATCATCCGGAGTTAAACACCTCATACCAATCCGGTGAACTAGCTCAGTAAACCTTCCCGGGGGTAGTGGTTTTGTGAACAAGTCTGCCAGTTGGTATTTGATGAGACGAAAAGTGTTACGCTTTTAGGGGGTCATTTAAGCCCTAATTCGTATAAATGTGATCAAATATTGCCCTAAATCGTTCCTTTTGTCATTTTAGGTACTTTTGAGAGGAATTCTGGAAAACATGCATATTTGGACGTTTTTGGAGCATAAAAGTGAAGAAAACGACAAAGTTTCAAGAAAGCATGAATTACAACCTGACGGCGTCAGGAGTCACAAGGTCACGCCGTCACCAAGGATGACAAAAGAGTGGAATTCAATTATCAAACGACAGGCCAGAAAGTTTTGAAGAATAACACCTGACGGCGTCAGGTATTGGAGAATGAAGGCCGTCTGGTGTTAAGTTAAAGAGAGACGGCCCAGAAAGATTTACAAGCTGACCACGTCCCAAATGGATCTAGGCCATCCGACAACCCTAATGTCGGCGGGGTGACGGCGTTAGAGTCTAAAAGCTGACGCCGTCCCAATGTATTTTCTATATATATTTTCCAAATTTTCATTCATTAGTGTGGAACTTTGTGGAGAACTTTTAGGGCAAACCCTAAAGACGAATTTTCAGTAACTTTTAGGGTTTCCAACCCTTGGAACCCTAACCATTAATCAAAGATAAGTCTTCACTTTAATTCAATCAATATGTCTATGTGTTGGTTGTCTATCTATCTTGATTGTCTTTTGATTAACATGAGTAGCTAAATTCTCTAGTGTTTGCTTAGATCTAATGAAACCTAACTATTGATTATTGGTTGATTGATGTGTGTTGTTGTTTGTTGGGATGATTGTGACTCCTCCCAAACTTACCAGTTAACCAGGTGTGGTCAACAAGTCAAATCTGAGAGAGGAGAGATCAATTTATGATCCGTTGAAAGCACAGTGTACTCACGGGTCGTTAAGTCCCAACGAGATTGAAATTGTGTTTTGGGAAACGTTCTGGGAATGAGTGATTTGGGAATAGTAACCAGATAATGATTTGGATTGATTTACACTAATGGAAATGAGGTAAATAACAGATATTAACAATTACTAGGAATCAGATAAACTAAAAATGTAATCAGAATTAAAACAAACGTTAATGTGTACTGGGAAAAGAACAAATTAAGCAGAAATAAACTAGAGGGGGTGAAAATGACTTTTTTACAAACTTATTATTAAAAGAAAATTTTATAAAAAAGAAAAATATTTTTTTGATTATTTTATTATTTAATATTAATTAAAAACTATTTAATACTTATTAATATTATTTAAGTTAAACTAATATAATAAAATATTAAATTAAACTAAGAAAATGAAAATTTATTTTAAAAACTCTAAAATAACTTAAAAATAATATAAAAACTAAAAATATGTCTTTTTGTCTTTTTGTGATTTTAATATTAATTAATAACTAATTACTTATTAATTAACTAATTAACTAATTTAAATTACTAATAATAACAAAATGACTTATAAAATGATGAAAAATTCTAGAAAACTAATTAACCATCACAGGAATCCTAAAAAAATATAAAAAGTTTATATTATGTATTTTTAAATTATTTTACTAATTATTATCCTAATTATTAACTAATTACTACTTAAACTAATTAAATTATAAAAAATAGAAAATTAACAGTAAAAATTCTAGAAAAATTTATAAAATTATTTTATAACATATAAAAGCTAAGAAAAATATAAAAACTAGGTATTACTTGATAAAAACTAATTATGATATTTAATACTTAAATATTAGTTAATAATTAATAAAATTAATATTAAATCTAATAAATACTAGATGACAATATAAAATTCTGAAAAAATTACCAAAAATACTTTAATATAAAAGAAAATTAAGAAAAATTTAAAAATGCAAATTACTTAATAGAAAGCTAAAAAGGAAAATTTAAAAGATAAATAATATTAAATAGAAACTATCACTTAATTTTATTTTGGATTTTTCTGGTTGTTCTTTTGGAAATCTATTTAACTACTAAAAATAAGAAACTTTTGTGAAGAAAACTTTTTCCAAGCTTAAAAATAAGCCAAATGGACACAAAAAGCTCTTGACAGTTGACTTTCTTTGACTTTTGATGGAAATGAGCCTCTGTGGGGCCCACAGAGGTGGATTATGCTTCAAATAAGTTACTTGGACTGATATAAGCTAGACACAAGAAAATCATACCACTGAATAAGCCAATAAGCCAAAATAAGCTCTTGGATTCCTTGATTTCACACAGAAAATGGGACAAACTTTGCAGCTGTCTAGGGGGCCCACAAGGGTGTTTAAGCTCAAAAGCTTGGTACCACTAGAAAGGTGGCGAGCTTGTGAGTCCAAAGAACCAAGGGGGAGGTTGTGGGGCCCACTGATAAGCTCTATGGAAGCTTGTGAAGTTGGGTGCAAAGCTGTGCACAGGGCAAGTCTTTGAAAAAGTGCTAAAAGTTAAGCACAAATTAAGTAGTCAAACAAGCCAACCAAAAATTATAAAAAATCATATAGCAAGACAAGCAGCCAAATATCTAATATCCAAAAGCACAAATCATGAAACTCAATATTAAACCCTACATGAAATTCCAAAGTTTATTCAAAAACTTTTTTCTGAAAATTTGACTTTTTGAAATTGTTGGTTCTTTTGACTTTTTTGAACTTTGGTCTGATCCTAATGACTTATTATGATGTTTTAAGTTAAAATGAAACTAATTTAAGCAACTATAACAGCTTATGAACTAAAGTGGATGATTATGGAACCTAAAAACACTAACAGTTAATGAAAATGAGATTGAAACTTGCATTTTGACTTTTT
Organism: Artemisia annua; assembly: GCA_014162995.1. Classification (NCBI taxonomy): domain Eukaryota; kingdom Viridiplantae; phylum Streptophyta; class Magnoliopsida; order Asterales; family Asteraceae; genus Artemisia; species Artemisia annua. Next base: position 25,420 of record LBNU01007834.1, read on the forward strand.
TACAATTGAGACCTAGATTTTATGACTTAAACCACTTAGACAAACCTAATGCAACCTATTAGAACCAAATTTATCCTAAGAAACCTACCACACCACTCTTAACTGTTATTTGCCAAACACCCCTTTTAAAAACTGTTTATAAGCTTTGTGAAGCAAATGACTGTAACAGCCTAAGCTACTTATCTAGAACTGTATATTAAGCCATAAGAACTGATTTGAGGCCAAAGTTGAGCACAGATAAACCTTTCCAAAGGTTATGCAATGAACTTGCACAAAAAGATTTGAGCACTGATTTTTATTTTTATTTTGAAACAAATAAATATTTGAGACCATGAACTGATTCGAATGACTTAATATGGTGTAATAAGCTAAGTGGGACACAGATTCAACAATTTTAACTGCAAAAGCCTAAGAATCACAAATTTGCTAAATATGGCAGTTTGACGTAGGATTTGTGAGTACAAGAGATTTAATGAACAACCACTAATTTTTAAGCTACAATATAATTATAATACTCTAAATAAGCTAAAAAGCACAGAAATTAGCAAGGATAAGCACTGCTATAGTAAAATCACTATATTAACTAAAGAATGAAAATTTAGAACTTACAATAAACCTTTGCTCAAAACAAGGTCTAATTGGCTCGAGGAGCTACTCTAAAGCTCCTAGCTTATCAGAGATAAGCTAGGTACAGTCCATCTTGCCCCTCCATTGAAGGAAACTTCCAAAAGCTTCCACAGTCAATTGCTAAGGTACCCTGTTTATTTTTGATTTTCTTTCCTTGTTTTATGTTTTTCTTATATATTTAAGAGCTTAAATGAGCTTGTGAAACATTTGTGATAACTAGAAAACTTAAACCATAATTTAGCAAACACTTTAAATTTTATGATGAAACTGATAATGGAACAACAGTGGAATTTATAAACTAAAAGCTTTTATTATTCAAAGGAAACAAGTTACAAGCTAAGATTTTTAACTTAAAATGAAAATTACAATAGATTCTACATAAGCTAATTTTTACTAAAAAAAAGTGACACCATCTTCTCTGCTTCTTTGCTCCTTTTATAATGCTTCTAGGGTTAAGGAACCCCACTTGATCATTTCCCAGCAACAAAAATGGCCATTGGATTAGTAACTTTTAATCTGGACCATCCACTCATTTTGGCGCCAAAAACTTATACTGCCAATTGGGGGGTCTGTTGCTTGTAGAAAGGGGAGGAGCATTAATTGTTGTTGTTTCGTTAGGTAAATGGTGGGGATAGTGGGATGTGATGGAGCTAGTGGGGGTGGCAAGCTTTGGCAGGATGTGAGGAAGAAGAAGGAGGGAGGGAAGTGGTCAACTGTGGTTTGACCTGGTGAAGTTATAAAAACGGGGTGTGATGTTTTGTGTTGTTGGGCCAGGGAAATGGTAGGCTGAGTGGGTTGTGTTTTATGTTTGGGTTTGTTTTTGATTTTGGGTTTATGAAACATAGGTCCGTTTGGTGTAGGAATTAATACAAGGTCCAATCATGTAATATTCTGAATTTGAGGGGCTGATTTTGCCAACTTGTCCAAAGTATCTTTAAGGGTAAATCTTGCCAAGCTTCAATAGTATAAGGACCTTTGTTGATGATTTCCATCTTTGAATGTCCAGGGACTAAAACTGCCAAGTTTGAAAGTTGAGGGACCAATTTTGTAAATTTTCCAAACTTTTTACCAAGGGACCAATTATGAAAAATTATGAATTCCCAAGGACCTTAAATGATTATTTTCCAAAATTGAACTCCCAGGGGCTAGTTTTGTCAAATCTGAAAGTGCAGGGACCAAACTTGTAAAATTTTGAAACTTTTCACCCAAGGATAATTTTTGACAACTTTTGACTTTCAAAGGACCTTTGTTGACTTTTCATCCAAAACAAATGCCTAGGGACTAATTTTGACAAGTTTTGAAAGTTGAGGGACTGAAACTGCCAATTATGCAAACTTTGTTCATTTTTCATTTGTTTTTAAACATTTTGCATCTGAAACATATAAAACACAACCCTTGGATATTTTCAGTATTTTTATGCATATTTGGGTGTTTTTTGATGTTTTGGCAGTTCAGATAAGTCAAAAATGATGAGTATTTACACACTCATCAATCCCCCACACTAAAATATTGCTAGTCCCTAGCAATCTTTTATGAAAACTTAATGGATTTGATGTCTCTTTACCAAAAGCCATTACTTCTGGAGTAGCCTAATGTTTCAGTTCAAGTAAGAACCATGGTACACTGATAACCATATGATTTTGAGCAAA
>LBNU01007834.1:56092-74792 GCA_014162995.1 Artemisia annua
AAATCGCGATTTTATGAATCAGATCAGAAGACTATTTGTTTCAGCACCAAGTTTCTTCTATTAATCTTTACTTAGATATAACCTTTTTATCCACAAGCCCTTTTAACATGATTCAAAAGCTCAAATTCTTGTTTTAGCATCCTCTATCTGTTTCTTAAGATCATTCAAGTCCATGATTCATGATTCTTTGTCAAAACCTTACATAATCACTAGTTACAAACTAGTTGTTTCAAAAGAGTTTCTAACAAGTGTAACTTGTGTTTTTCTTTATATGTACAACATCCTACCATGCCATATTACATATGAGACTTGTACAAGATATGAATTACATCAAAATGAATGAAAACCTTGAAAACTAAACAAAGTCTTACAACTTCTTTGGATGAAAAATACTAAGAACCCAAGAATCACTATACTAGTCTTCTAATCTCCAACTTGTCTTTCAGCCTTCAACTACTTGTTGTAGTCTTATCAAAACCTTGCACTTGGACTTCTAATTCAGCTCTTGGTCTTGTGTAAGTCTTGTTGTGAGCTTGAAGTCAACAATTCTTCACTTGGACTATGTAGGAATCACCTAGGTCTTTATCTTCCTTGTATGTCTTAGAGCTTGAATCAAAACTTATGATGATGATGGTGAATATATGATGTACGGTGGGAGATGAGTCCAGAAGAGATGAGTTAGTTTTTCTCTCATCTTTGCCTAAGTATCTTTGAGGTGAAGTTATGGTTAAAGTTTATATATGATCAATTTACTAATGTGTCATAATGCATGACTAAAGTTACTAAAACAAAGCCATGTGGTTTTGTTGTAGTTTAAGTATACGCCACCTCTTGCTTTGAGGTGGTGAGGTGCTTGGTTGCAAGCTTATATGGATAGCTTCATGGTGAAGTTATCACCCTACGGGGTATAGTTTGGTCCCGGTAATTACTAATGTTAAGCCTTTAAGTCACGAAACTTAAAGCCGAGCAACATAAAAATGTAATACTTATAAAAATGTCCAAACTTATCAATATACCTCAACTAAATATAATAAAAGTGTGGCAAGTCTAATGGAGTGCGTTTATATTGTTAAAACCTAATAACTTAGGTTTGAGCATGCGGATTACGTAAAGAGAAAAATGTTTACGTAAAAAAATGATAAAGTGGCAATAGTTCATGTAAAATATGACTATTGGTGAAATATGAGTATTTTGAACACATAGACTTATCCTGGTCTTGTGTTGGTCGCGGGAAAAGTTTACACGATTAAACTTTCGTAATTACTTAATAAAGTAGTTTTATTAAATAATAAAAGTAATATTATTTAACATTAAATAGTTAAATATAGACAGAGATGAACAAAAATGTTCAGAGTGTAATAATTCAAAGGAGAGTAAATTATTTCACNTACTAAAACAAAGCCATGTGGTTATGTTGTAGTTTAAGTATACGCCACCTCTTGCTTGAGGTGGTGAGGTGCTTGGTTGCAAGCTTAAATGGATAGCTTCATGGTGAAGTTATCACCCTACGAGGTATAGTTTGGTCCCGGTAATTACTAATGTTAAGCCTTTAAGTCACGAAACTTAAAGCTGGGCAACATAAAAATGTAATACTTATAAAAATGTCCAAACTTACCAATATACCTCAACTAAATATAATAAAAGTGTGGCAAGTCTAACGGAGTGCGTTTATATTGTTAAAACCTAATAACTTAGGTTTGAGCATGCGGATTACGTAAAGAGAAAAATGTTTACGTAAAAAAATGACAAAGTGACAATAGTTCATATAAAATATGACTATTGGTGAAATACGAGTATTTTGAACACATAGACTTATCCTGGTCTTGTGTTGGTCGCGGGAAAAGTTTACACGATTAAACTTTCGTAATTACTTAATAAAGTAGTTTTACTAAATAATAAAAGTAATATTATTTAACATTAAATAGTTAAATATAGACAGAGATGAACAAAAATGTTCAGAGTGTAATAATTCAAAGGAGAGTAAATTATTTCATTTGAGAAGTTACCGGTTAACTACCGATTACAGTATTTGCTTTTACGTTACGGTAAAAGTCAAATGGTCAAAAGTCAAAGTCAAAGAGCAAAATAGTCATTTTGCCTTATGAAAATTTACGGGTTGCTACAGCCTCTGTCATGAGAAAATTAGATCACAATAGTAACAACAAGAATAACAAAGGGTGTAGGAATGTGGAGAGTGAGAGCATTACGAGAAACAATGTCTCCAAAATAATGGCCAACAAAATGGGAGGAGCTCGTAGGATAGCTTATGTGTAGGTGTCCACGCACCTAAGTAAAGTAGGTATCTATGTACCCAAGTATGTGGGTGGAATATCGTACTCAGTTTGTCAGTTCAAGATTGAACTAAATCCGTTAGCTCAAGATTTTAACAAGTCTGTTAACTCAATAAATGCCTAGAACTAGACCACTATCTCAACTAATATCAATATATTATCACAAAGACATGCAACTTACTCTCAAAAATCTGTCTTGACTCCTCTCTTGCCGTACAACAACAATCTTCCATCACCATCATTAAGTTAATTCAAGACTAAAGTTATATTATAAAGATGAAGACCATGGTGTGTCCTACTTAGATCAAGAGTTGTTTTAGTGAGTCCAAGGTTAGTTTAAGAGTTACACAAGAAGACTAAAGGCTGAAGTAAGTGATCCATGGAGTACTTAGCTCAAGATTATAAGAATTTACAAGGGATAAAGTGGTAGAAGGCTTGAAGATTTAGGATAGTTGTCCTTGAACTTCTTGTTACTTTCATCCAATCTTTGTAAGATTGTGGTTAAATCTTTATGTCTTCCTTCATTTCTGTATTTTTCATCTTTTGTATAAGATGTATATGTTGTTAAGACTTGATTTGATGTTGTACATAGTTAAACACAAGACAAAACACAAGTTAGACTTGTTGGAAATTTGTTTGGTACAACTAGTAAGTAACTAGTAATCTTGTTAAGCTTTGACACAAGTTCATGAGCCATGGACTTGAATGATCTTAATAAGCTGTTAGAGGAAGTAAAAACTAGAACTTGAATTTTTGAATCATTTAAAAAGGGTTTGTAGTTAAAAAGTTATGGCTAAATGAAGGATTACTAGATGAAAACTTAGGTGCTGCAACAAAAGTCTTCTGATGTGATCTTAAAACACGAATTAGAGCCCTTTCTGGTCCGAATCATCGAAACTATAAAACACGAAAGTTTCTCAGAAAGATATTTTATGTAACACAACGCGGGAATTATAGCCTGAAAGTGAAAGACAAAGGCTTGAAACTGCAAAAGCTAACAGGACCTATTTAAGACCGAAGAACAGTCATGGCTAAAGAGCTTTGGTGGCGTTTTGATCTCTTGAGGCCGAGACACAGCCAAGGCTATGCCAAGGAAGTTGTCTCAAGGTCTTCTAACCGGGTCATAGCGATGGCTATGGTCTTGGTTTCTGTCTCAAGGTTGTGTGTCTAGTCGCACGGCTAGCTTGGGTTTGATGACCCGAAACTTGTCATTGAGACTTGTTCGATTAATTGACTCATTTTCTTGACTTAGACAAAGTTATGAAACGCCGCTAGCGATTTCATCACAACACATTTGATCATTAAATTGATAGCATTCATACTTGATAAATGTTACACTAAATTTTTCACGAACACATAACTTTACAAATAGTCTTTGGACGAACATGATAAATGTTTTATACAACATTTGATTTCGTCAAAATTACTTTACTTATAAAATGAATAAGTCCTACAAATATAGGGAAAGTTTCATTATCAATAAGAGGCCTCTTCGGAGGTGTCGTACTTGAACGAGTGTGGATTTTAACGATTAACGTGTCCTGGCCCTCCATAACGTTCACTAACATGACTCTAGATTTTGATAGCCCGAATAGTAAGTACGAATTTATTTATAAAAGGTTTAATAGCCAAACCACATTTTTGGAATGCCTTCACTCCTTTAACAACTTAAGAACTATGTTACAAACATCTTAATCAACTCAATGACTTTACATATACTTGTACACTCATATTGTACATTTAATAAGACGCGAACACATATGCTCCGTATGTTATCGTTAAAGATCGTGGTCTTGCATACACTATCGTTGTATTAAACAACTACTCGATCTACTACGGTGAGTTCCATAGCCCTACCTTTTGCTTAACGTTTTTATACTCTTTGGGGGAGTACATGCTACTGTTTTTACTATGGACAATTACTTGTAAACTGGATGCTAGCCTTGATTGTATTATTGCATGCATGTCTAAGTTGTTTATGCCAAAAGTCCCCCACATCATGGACCATTAATCACTTGTTGTTGCAAGTGAGCGCAAATATTGTGGATAGGCCTATCGGGATTGACGAATCCCGTTTGTGTTAGCCGGATAGGTAACCAAACGCACTATATTTGGAACACTAGGTATATGGCAATTACCTACACGGGGCATTATTATTCTACATATATCACGTATTGATATATTGTACAGTCAGTCTTGAGTGCCATGAGCTTAGAGCAATAATAACTATCAGGATGATGATTGCGCACATTGCAATTATACTATGAACTTGATTGTCCACTACTGTTTTACAAACCTATGAATTCACTCAACCTTTGTGTTGACTTTTTAGCATGTATTCTCATGTACGAAAGGAATTAGCTGGCATGTGAAGACGCACAGAAAACATTTTGAAGACAATGCATATTATCATTCGAAAAACTTTACAACTTTTATGTACAGTCATCGAACACCTTTAAGGCATACTTATATAATATTATAATAGGAAATGAACTAATATCAAATGATCTTGAATTTATATTTATAAAATGATTTGCTCAAATTTGTAAACTACAAGCTTAATAATACATCATATATTTAAATTCATATTAGGTATAGCATAATAAACTATTCTTTCATCCCATTCACTAAATACAAAAAGAGGGCCTTTATAGAAAATCATAAGACCAACAATGAGGGAGACGCAAAAGTATAACGTCTTCTCTGTTATCATTTTAGTATGCGTATATTTCCTCATATAGTAAAATACAGTTTGTTTAGAGTAACTTTGTCCATCTTGTTCATATAAAACGATGTCGTAGACATCATATATCTGTATAGAGTACACGACCATGTTGATTCTTACTCATATTTGCATACATGGTTTTATGGTCCTATAGTCTTAACCTAAGAAAATACTACTTGTATATAACATACGATCTGTATCGAAATTATAGATTAAGGTTTACCTCTAACGACACGAGGACAGAATAAGATGGAAATCGAACGAGTACAAACACCAACACGAATTTCCAGTGAACGAAACCAAACCTTTCACCCGAACAAGAGCTGGTTGAATCAACCCAAGAAGGGCTCCAACTTGAAACACCAGAATTCTGTTCCACTCACGAACAATAACTGGAGCTCAACCCGAACACTTGACTGATCGTATGACACAAGAGTCGTTTAAATATGCTTAGGGTATGAGTGTGACTATCCCTATAACATGAGTTGTATTCTAATGGGGATGATTATGGTTTTCATGTGGTAGCTTTTGTTGTTTATCAAGGAGAAGTATACGTGTTTATATAGCTGCATAAATGACCACATTCACATGCTATCTGTTGAAAATATAGAAACTTAGGGGCAAAGTATGTTGACCGACTAAGATAAGGACCAACTGTATTTTGCTCCAACTTAGGGACTAAGTTTCGATTATTCTATTGTTTTATTTATTTATTTATTTATTTATTTATTATTATTATTTTTTTTAACTTAAAGTTTAACACAAGTAGTTTGTCAGATATTATTAATAGTTTCGAGATAAATACTTTAGAAACGTTAATTCTAACATACATATATTTTATTTTATTTAATTTTAAACTTTCGGGTCATTATAACTCATCCTCCTTAAAATGATTTCGTCCGCGAAATTAACGAGAAATGCCTATCTTTCGTACGGGTCATTATAATTTATCCTACTTAAAAAGATTTAACCCCCAAAATCAACGAGAAGTAAATGGTACCACGAAAAGAAATGGTACCTCTAATCAAAAAGTCGGGGGTATCGTTCATGAATAGATTCCTCGAGTTCCCAAGTAGCCTCACGTTTAGAATGAATCTTTAAAGTAACTTAGCGAAGGGGATTGATTTTCTCACATTATTCGTTCGTTATGACGTAAGGATGCTTCAACTTCTTCTCTGTAACACCCCCAAAATATTGCAGCGGAAGATTGTGTCATTGGGGTATTACTAAAGATTCTTGAGGCACAGCTGGAAGCGCTGAAAGAAGAGAACAGACCAGACGAGAAAATTTACGGTATGCCAGAAAGCGAGAATGGCTTCGTAAAAAGGTCAGATGGAGTTTTGTGTTATGGAGACCGAAGTTGGATTCCATTGTGTGGAGGGATTCGTGAGCTGATTATGCACGAATCGCACAAGTCGAAATACTCTATTCACCCAGGAGCTGACAAGATGTACTTAGACTTGAAGAAGCTATATTGGTGGCCAAACATGAAGGCGGATATAGCTAAGTATGTCAGCATGTGCTTAACGTGCTCGAAGGTTAAGGCTGAACACCAGAGGCCGTCAGGATTATTGGTACAACCGGAGATTCCAGAATGGAAATGGGAACGGATAACCATGGATTTCATTACCAAACTGCCAAAGACATCGAGCGGTTATGACACGATTTGGGTAATCGTAGACCGTCTCACTAAGTCTGCACATTTCCTTCCTATGAGAGAGAAAGATAGTATGGATAAGCTTGCCAGACTATACGTAAAGGAAATTGTGGCAAGGCATGGAGTGCCAGTTTCTATTATCTCTGATAGGGATAGTCGTTTTACATCCAGTTTTTGGAGATCGCTTCAGGATGCATTAGGAACGGATCTTGATATGAGCACCGGCTTATCATCCTCAAACTGATGGTCAGAGTGAGAGGACTATTCAGACACTGGAGGACATGCTCAGAGCGTGTGTTATTTATTTTGGGAACGGCTGGGATAAGTATTTACCTTTAGCCGAGTTTTCCTACAATAACAGCTATCACACCAGTATCAAGGCCGCACCGTACGAAGCACTTTATGGTCGTAAGTGCAGATCGCCGATCTGTTGAGCTGAAGTCGGAGAAAGCCAACATACTGGACCAGATTTAGTTCACGAAACTACTGAGAAAATCGTACAGATCAAGAATCGTATGCAAGCTGCTCGTGATCGCCAAAAGAGTTACGCTGACAAGAGGCGAAAGCCCCTTGAGTTTCAGCTAGGTGACAAAGTGATGTTGAAGGTCTCGCCATGGAAAGGCGTGATCAGATTTGGTAAACGCGGGAAGCTGAACCCTCGTTATATTGGACCTTTTGAGATTCTTGCCAGAGTCGGGCCGGTAGCCTATCGACTCGCATTACCTTCTGAACTCAGCGCTATGCACAATGTTTTTCATGTTTGTAACTTGAAAAAGTGCCTATCTGACGATGATTCTGCTATTCCTTTCGAAGAGATCCAAGTCGACGAAAGGTTGAATTTTGTCGAGGAACCTATTGAGATTATGGACTGGGAAGTTAAACGACTGAAGCAGAGTCGTATCCCAATCGTGAAGGTCCGCTGGAACTCTCGCAGAGGTCCCGAGTTCACTTGGGAGCGAGAGGACGAAATCAAGCGTAAATATCCACATCTCTTTTCGAACTCATCGAACGACTTGAACTGAAATTCGGGACGGATTTCCCCTAAGGAGGGGAGACTGTGACAAATGATATTTTTCATAAACTAATTTATATAATAAATTTCTATTTATTATATTCACTTTGAACGATATATGCATTTTAGCACATTTCTGCATGTTTCTGCACATTTCTGCATGATTTCAGGAACTGTTTTGTACACTGTAGCTTACAGGGACTACTGAAAAAGTTTCTTTTTGTCAGTAAACACAAATTAATCCATTTCGGATAGTTACTGACAAGTTTCGTGATTTACAGAGAGTTTCTCGGTATTTACTGAAAAACAACGCCGCACGCGAACCGACACCACAGTAATCGTGAAAAAGGTCAAGTAAATATATTTTTGAGTCAGTAAACTCATTTTATTACTTTTCTGACAAAACCGTGGCTAAAAACTTTATTTTACGTATTCGTGTCCAAAAACGTCAAACCGGGACGTAACGGTTACATTTAAGCTTAAACCGACACACGATACACCAACACGGGACAAAAGTTATAAACTTCCCCCCCTGGACCCCAACCGGCCACCTAGCATCCCCCACCAACCAAGGAATATGCTTTTCACCCTTTTAACCCCTAAACTCCCTTATGTCTAAGAAACACCCTTTTATCCAAATCTATTACCCAATTTACACTAATAACTAGTTAATACCTTGTTCTAACTTTTTCTATATTTTCTTCTTCTTCTTCTTCTTGTTTGGCCGGCCACAAAACACACACACAAACACAATTTCTCTCAAAATTTTGGAAGATCAAGATCATTGGGTTATATTTGCAAGTGTTTTGGGTTAAATATAAGTTGATTTGGGTTATTTGGAAGTCATTTGGGTCTCCTTTGTTCTTCTCCTAGCCACGTTCACAAACACACCCTTTGTAATGATCATCAAACTTTTCTAATCTTGTTTATTTCATGTTTTTATGATGATCTAAGGTGTTACCAAGTGCTAAATGTATTTGTTTTGTTAAGATGAAAACTATATATATGTTGTCTTGCATGCATGAAAATTTAACCATATTAAATGCTAGAAGTAAATGTGTAGATTCTTGCTTGTGTGGTAAGACTTACTAATTGTGGTACTAAATTTAAGGCACAAACATAATTAGTACACATTTTACAAATTAAAGGCAATATATACACATATATACATGTATATATAAATCGGCCTACATAATAATTATGAAATTATTGGGGTTTTGAAAAATATAAAATTTTGGCTCAAGTGGTAAATTGGTGGATGTTTTACTTGAAGGATCATAATTTAATACATATTAAGTAACCTTAATTAATTTTAAATAATTAGTTAAAAATGTAATTTTTGGTGAAAACTATTTTATATAGTCGAAATATATTATTTTTAAGTGTATAAAAATAATATTGACTAAACTTTGTGTTTTGAGGATCAAACATAATTAAAAGAGTTAATTATGTTTAATTATAAAAGGATATATATAAATTTAACAAATTAAATTGGTTATTGGGCCAATGGGCCCAATGAGCCCATTATTGAGCTCGTTGGCAGTTGGGCCGAGCCCAATGGGAAATTTACCAACTTTGACTTTTTGACCAAAAATTATTATCGGACGTGTAGAAATTAAATTCGATATATAACGATATATTAAACGTAACTAAAACCATATAAACTGGTTTTGGGCTAATATTGGTTTAACGGGCCCAATAGTGAAATTTAAGCCCAATAAATATTTCGGATGACGAAAACGAGTTTTTACATATATTTGGACATACGGAGATTATTTTTGTAACGTAGAACGGATTAAAACGATAACTATATATATAACGAATAATATAGTTATTACGTACTAAATCTTATGTACAAGAGACTAGTAAATAATTTGAGAATTTGCAACACTTGAGAAAATGGAAATGTTTAACAAACTTAGAGTATTTTACAAAATACTTACCTTTATATATACTTTTCTAAATCTCAAGTGTATATATATATATTATAAGGACTTAATATTTAATTATATTATAAATAATAAAGTATATTTATAATATAATATTCCTTCACAAATGTAAAGTTATAAATATTTCTCAAGTATATTTAATTAATTATAAACTAAATTAATTAAATATTTTAACACTACTATTATCCTATTTAATATATATATAAGCAATTTATATATATATTACTACGTACTAAGACGATGAAAGCAATAAACGGATGTTCCGTTACACACCTTCACACCATTCACCATCGCCACGAGCCATTGAGACGAGCTATTCTAATGAATTACTTTTGAAACGTACATACCACACAACAAGCAAGAAATACACAAGCACATGGTAACACTTAACGTGAAAACCTTTTAAAAGAGTTGAACACTTAACATATGAACGTTGTACTAAGACATACCCTACTTACCTAGGTCGCGTGTCGGAGCGGTTGCACTATTTACTCATTGACTAGCGGATTGCTATATTTTATGGTGAGTTTATAGCACCATTTTCTTATAAGTACTGTTTTATAAACCTTGGGGTGAGAAACATGCAAAACTGTTTTCATGGACCGAAACTGAACTTGTTTTTATGCACTAGTATGCAGAAACTTAAGTTTGCTTGAATCCCTTTTGCCCATTATCAATGCCGTCAATTCCTGCTGGGAAACGCGTATGTTATAAATAGATCTATTGAGGGTGACTCCTCCGTTCGGTTGGCCGTACGGTGGTCAAGGCGAACGTATACCATGACGACTTTTCGCCGAGTGACTAGGGATTATCACTCGCGGGCACTTATATTATATTTAATGCCTTTGGCATTCTTGTCTAGTTCGGTGGTTGAGCTTAGTGTTGCATACGGGTTTAGTGTATACTTGCTGATTATTGCTATGGTCCATATGTGCTATTTAATTTAAACCTATAGACTCACCAGCGTTAGCTGACTTTTAGCATGTTTTTCAGGTGCTTAAAGTATGATTATGTTGATGGCAGTGCATGGCGAGGTCATAAGAATCTTAAGTGTTTTTACACAAGCGTTACTCTGAAAACAATGGGACAGTCATGTAACTGGGCCTTATTTTATAAAACTTGAACTTATGTATTACATTTGACTTAATAATTATGTAATATAACTTAACAGATTTCTACTCCGTTCTCTTTATATTGTGTTGTGATTCCTATTTCATAGCACCCCAAATGCTTGTATGCTTCCGCGAATCTATATTTTTTGGGGGTGTTACAGACTGGAACAAACCCAACAAGGTTCTAATGATGAAGTCTCGGTAAGCACTGAAGGGGTTGAAGAATTAAAAAGAAATGAAATGAGAAAGGGCAAAAAGAAAAAGCCCTCAAATTATTCAACCTTAGGGCAGAAACCGGGTTCAATTCATATGCTACTGATTGTTACTAAGGTAACATCGGTATTGAAGAAAATACGTCATGGACCCAGTGACGCACTGCACTAAACCTTCCAGTCACTCAAGTTCTCTTAAAAGAGCTTGGTTCATTCTCATGGGGAACCGGTGTAATCTATCGACTTGTCTCTTAGAGCTAGTTGATATTGAAACAGGAGACCCCTCCCTAGTCTCCGAATAGGATAACCAAATGTGCATTTATCGAGTCTAGAGCCAAGAGATGCATCAAAAGATCTCATAGGAACACTTGATACTTCTACACTGGTTGTTCAACATTAAGGACACCAGTTGTAATATTTTGAGTCCTACGCAGATCTTAGCAATCTGCAAAGAACACTTATGAGGGAATATACATAAGTATTTCCCAGTGATTGAGTGGAAACTCCAGCCAGGGTCAACATCAAACAGCCCTGACAGCAGGTCACTTCGGTAATCTCTTGTGGATTACGCTTAGTGTTTACGGTGGTGTCCCAAAAGGTCTACAGTCGTGGGGTGATCTCCAGCGACTCACCTAATCGTTGGTGTACTTCGGTATGTCAGTGAAAGCCCTTTCGGGGGCATCCAATTAGGAACGGCCTTGGTAAGGATTAGAGAAAGTCTTCACACTATGCTGTTGACGATCTCGAAGTCCGAACTTGTAAGTGCCGGTATGTTTATTACAAACCAAGTTTTATGCAGCTCAACATACCAAACTTACCATTTTCGCCATCATCACTCAAGTTCCACATGCTCATACCAACATCTACAAGGAGTCGTCAGAACTTTTCAACCGTGAAGATCTACTCAACAAAGATGTAAGGGCATGTTGGAAAGGCGTATTCACACCTGAGATAAAGAAACCGACGATTGATGCCGATTTCTGAAAAGATGCAGATTCTTCATCTCATGCTTACACTTCAACCACAAATATAAGGACATCATGATCAAGGAATGGGCTTCAACTATGCTTCCACAACTCTGATGCAGAAGATCATGATGCAAAAAAGTGTAAGCATGACATCACAAAGACAATCTCAACATCACAAAGAGACACATACACTCAAAGATGACTTGTAGCTAATTATTTGGATGAAGAGCGAAGAGCAAAGTAAAAGATCATCATATACATCAAGGAAGTCATCTTGAGTCGTACATCAATGAAGAATCAACAACTACGAGCTACAAAAGCATCTACAAAGATCTCAATGCAAGAATTCAAGAATGATTTTCATGGGTGACCTCCCTTAGGGGGAGATTGTTAGGAATACGTTTTTTGTATGAGAAAGATTCGGTCACCCCCAGATATGATTAAGCATTGTTTAGCTCGTAGTAGTTATATTAGTTATTAAAATGTAGATTAGTAATAGATTAGTTCGCGGAAGAAGAACGGGTCTTTACCCACTGTATACCTGATCCGCAGCCAAAGTGGCAAAAACCCATGTACATATAAATACCCTCTCCATCCTTGGAGAGGTTAAGCCTTCTCATAATCTGTTTTTTTTTTGGTTTTCTCTCCAAGGCTTCACCTCTTTCTCTCTCTAACTTTCTCTTTCTACATTTTTTCTTTCTTTCTCACATGTAACGAGCCATATCACACAATCCATACGAGTTTGTGAGCTTTATTAGTATCCTACATTGTATAATTTGCATATTTACTGTTTTTGTGTAATTTTATTTTCATTTTTATTTTTATTTTTATTTTTCTTTCTTGTACTAACTGCTGTCGTTGTATTGTGCTGATACAAACGATACGACGCATCTGTTTATCAGATGCAGCGTATTGCGTTTCAATTTTATAAAATACAACGCGTTTAATAACTCAAGTATGACGCATCTTTTCCCCAAGATACGGCGTATTCTGTTTTTAATAAAGAATTTTTCGAAACCCTAACGCCATGCGACGCATCTGTTTTAGCAGATGCAGCGTATTTAATATTTAAATTAAAAACAGTTTTCGAATTATTAAACAGAAGCGACGCATCAATTTTCTCGATGCGGCGCATCTACTAAATCAAAAATCTTGTAGTTTGAAACATAACGAAAATACGGCNTTAGTAATAGATTAGTTCGCGGAAGAAGAACGGGTCTTTACCCACTGTATACCTGATCCGCAGCCCAAGTGGCAAAAACCCATGTACATATAAATACCCTCTCCATCCTTGGAGAGGGTAAGCCTTCTCTTAATCTATTTTTTTTTTTTTTGGTTTTCTCTCCAAGGCTTCACCTCTTTCTCTCTCTAACTTTCTCTCTCTACATTTTTTGTTTCTTTCTCACATGTAACGAGCCATATCACACAATCCATACGAGTTTGTAAGCTTTATTAGTATCCTACATTGTATAATTTGCATATTTACTGTTTTTGTGTAATTTTATTTTCATTTTTATTTTTATTTTTATTTTTCTTTCTTGTACTAACTGCTGTCGTTGTATTGTGCTGATACCAACGATACGACGCATCTGTTTATCAGATGCAGCGTATTGCGTTTCAATTTTATAAAATACAACGCGTTTAATAACTCAAGTATGACGCATCTTTTCCCCATGATACGGCGTATTCTGTTTTTAATAAAGAANGTTTGTGAGCTTTATTAGTATCCTACATTGTATAATTTGCATATTTACTGTTTTTGTGTAATTTTATTTTCATTTTTATTTTTATTTTTATTTTTCTTTCTTGTACTAACTGCTGTCGTTGTATTGTGCTGATACAAACGATACGACGCATCTGTTTATCAGATGCAGCGTATTGCGTTTCAATTTTATAAAATACAACGCGTTTAATAACTCAAGTATGACGCATCTTTTCCCCATGATACGGCGTATTCTGTTTTTAATAAAGAATTTTTCGAAACCCTAACGCCATGCGACGCATCTGTTTTAGCAGATGCAGCGTATTTAATATTTAAATTAAAAACAGTTTTTGAATTATTAAACAGAAGCGACGCATCAATTTTCTCGATGCGGCGCATCTACTAAATCAAAAATCTTGTAGTTTGAAACATAACGAAAATACGGCGCATTAGTTTCTGCTAATATGGCGCATTTAATTTTTATAAATATTATTGATTTTTGATATCTGACAGGTACGGCGCATTCTAATTCAAAAGCGGCGTATCTATTTTCTAAAATAAAAGTCTTATTTAATTTTAACAAAACAAGATATGGCGTATCCTTTTTCAGGGCTACAGCGCATCGTCTGCAGATATCAGCAACTTTTATTTTTCGTATTCCATTTTCGTTGTTAATTTTCTGATATAATACTTTCTTGAACATACCCTACTGATGCTTTTGCGATGATTTCAGGAAGTGCATGACCAGAAGTTCAACTAAGAACTTAATTACGCCTTTCGAAGATCCTGAACGAGCTTTACATTCATTAAGAAGGCTTTTCAGCACAAGAGGATTTGAATTTTCAAGTTCATTCGAGCTTGATTATTTTTGTGAACAAGAGGAGGAAGAAGAAACAGATACAATGACGGAAAACACTACTATGGAGGAATACATGAACAAAACCCGTACTGACTACAGTTCAGGAGTTGCTAGACCAAAGTTTGACGACAAGTCAAAGTTTGAATTGAAGGGTCAGTTTCTCAAGGAGCTAAGAGAAAATGCTTTCAGTGGGATAGATAATGAAGATGCTAATGAACATGTAGATAAAGTCCTCGAGATCCCAGATTTGTTTACTACAGAAGGAGTTTCTGATGACCAACTTATGCTTCGAATCTTCCCAATTTCGCTTAAAGGAGCTGGTAATAAGTGGCTAAAGAATGAACCAGCCAGTTCAATCACAACATGGGAAGATCTGAAGAGCAAGTTCCTGAAAAGATATTGTCCACCTGCTAAGACCGCTAAAAAGATGGAGGCTGTCAACAGTTTTAAGCAAGAGCCCGATGATACTCTCTATCAGGCTTGGGAGCGCTTTAAAGACTTATTGGCAAGATGTCCTCAACACTATCTAACCAAAATGCAGGAGATAATAACTTTTTATATAGGATTGGACGTGCCCACTAGACAAATCTTGGATGCTAAGGGAGCTGTACCACAAATGAGTGCAGCCAATGCTAGAAAAGCCATCCAAGAAGCTGCTAATCATTCTCAAAAAAGGCACGACGGGACCTCTACTAGAAATAAGAGCAGCACTAATTTTGACGGGTATGCTGCAATTCAAGCTCAATTGGATAAAATTAGTAGAGAGATGAAGAAATGAGATGAAAAGATATATGCTGCCCAAGTTGGATGTGAAAAATGCGAAGGACCTCACTACACTAAGGATTGCCCCACAAAGAATGTAAGTGAGACTTTTGCATAAGCATACTACACACAATTTGGACAACCATTCCAACCTTCAGGAAAGTTTAGGGAAGCTGCTCTGGGATTCTATCAAAAGTACAATGGAAATCCCACATATCAAGAGAGAAGGCAGACATTAGATGACACGCTAAAGCAACTTATAGCCGATGCTGCTAAAAGACATGATGAAAACACAACTATGATCAAAGAAATCCAAGCCTCAACAGATACTATGACAAGAAACCAAGGAGCTTCGATCAAAGCATTGGTACAACAAATAGGTCAAATGGGTAAGGTGCTTCAAGAAAGGGGATATGGAAGTCTACCTGGCTCAACTGAAATTAATCCAAGAGATCATGTCAAGGCCATAACCACTACAAAAGAAGTCATGCCTAACATACCTTTTCCTGGAAGATTGAAGAATGGTAATGTTTTAAAGCCCCAATATTTCTTTAACTCTTCAATTAGCATTAGAAGACTACTCAAGGAGAAAGCAAGAATTGAAGAGGAGATCAAGGCTGCATTAAAAGAAGAGAACCCTGCAACTGATCTACATGCCTTGCCTCATAAAGAAAAAGACCCAGGAAGTTTTACTTTACCTTGTTCAATTAATAACATGTCTTTCAATAATGCATTAGCTGATTTAGGAGCTAGTGTTAGTGTTATGTCCTTTAAGACATTCACTACCCTATGACTAGGAAAATTAGCACCAACTAAGCTGCTTATTGAATTGGCTGCTAAAACGGTAAAGCGACCTGAGGGGATTGCTGAAAATGTACTAGTTAGGATTGAGAAGTTTGTGTTCCCCGTAGACTTTATAATACTTGATATGCTCGAGGATGTTAAGATTCCTTTAATCCTTGGAAGACATTTCTTGTCTACAGCCCATGCTAAGATCAATGTGTTTAAAAGAAAAATATCATTAAAAATAGGGAATAACAAACTAGTCTATAAATGCGAAAATCCAGTTAAAAGCATAATTAGAGGAGTTTATATGCTAGGATTAAGAGAAAATATAGACCTCAACCTAGAAGCTAGATTTATGGGAGAAATCTTAGTGCGAAATGAATCACTTGAATGCTATGATGGAGATTATATTGAATTAAATGATCTTAAGACGCCATTAGTGTTCAATGATGGATTTATGGAAGATGATGAGCCCAATAAAACTGAAATTATGGATAACCATAGTGTTAATGTTATAAATACTAGAGATGATGATGAATTTGAGGGGTATCCTAGTTTTTGTGACTACGGTAGGAGAATCCATGTGGATTGCACTTACAATTTACAATTTCCTTGCATGATAGGGTACAAACAAGTTAGCGCCAATTTCTTCCCTATTCTACCAATAAACGTAATGTCAAAAACCTTTTATAATCCTATCATGAAAAAGAAGGTTGAATATAGAGGAAAGAATGTGGTTGGAGCTTTTATGAAAGTACCTATTTTTGTTGGAAAATTTGTTATTGTCATTGACTTTGCAGTTGTAGAAAACATGGATGCCTATCGTGATAAAGAAATGGGTGATGTGATTGTTGGCAAACCATTTTGTAATGAAATCACTATTAATGCCAAACGATTTGAAGGAATAATCGCCTTTCAAAGTGGAAGGGATATCATCACTTTCATGATGCCTCGCACTCACCCAAATTTTAAACATGCCACTAACAAATATTGCTATAAATTTTCACCATTTGTTTATGTAGATGACAAGGACAAACAGAATGGGATCTTATATCCAAACCAAAAGATGAAGGGATTCTACAATGGAGTGTTGAAATTGGGACCTGAATATATACGAGATGAGCTAATGAGTAAATACATCATGAAGTGGCATTTAGGAATCGATGATGGAAAATAGGAGCTGAACGTGAGTCTAACTTGAAGACTCTGGAACAAAGACAAGTGCTGAACGGGAGACAACCTAGAACTTTTTATCTATTTTTCTATTTTGAGTCGAGTCTGTCAGACCTGCAGAAGATGCGGCGCATCTCCATCATGGAATGCGGCGTATCATCTGCGCTGGTCATATCTTAATCTATTTTTCTGCATTTATATTTTTCGACTTTAAAACATTCTGTCAGTTTATTTAATGCGGCGCATCCCTGTTTAAGGATGTGACGCATCTTTTATTCTGATTCGTATTAATTCCAGGCTCGATACGGCACATCTTCTTCCATAGGATGCGGCGTATCGACTGACCTGATGATTTACAATTTTTATTTTTTAGGTTTTATTTTTACTAACTACTAATGTATTACGTAAGTTTGAACCTTCTTAACTCGGGTGTGTTAAAGTCTAGGTGGTATTATAGATTCCTGCACTTTTTGTGGAAACATCACTTATGAAGCTTAAACGTTCTAATCCACAAGAAAGTTGATTTTTGCTCATAAACGCATAATGGAGGATCATTCCGAGCAAATATCAGGGAAGTTTTTCTGTTCTAATTCTTTTTATTTTCCAGTTTTCACCTTTAACACAAACAACGAGGACGTTGTTTAACTTAAGTGGGGGGATAGAGAATTAGAACACTTGCTTGTCCAAATTTTATCAAGATATGCTTAAAATGCACTTAATATATCAAAAATTAAAAATTTTAAGCATGTTTTTGTTTAAGTCTAAATTACATAGCCGCACACATAACATTATTTTTTGTCTAAAATCAAAAACTTTAGTGAGCTGATGACTTGTAAACTTTAGAACTTGGCTTGTATACTATTCGAGACCACCATAATGAGTATTATTGATATAATTGGAGTGACTTGTTGATCGCGTAATTCTAAGCGGTGAAGCTTGTAAACCACGGGTCGTAGTCCCAACGAGGGTTGAAATGGATCTAGTCACTCGAGTCGTGAGTTATGTGAGATGAATTGGTTTAAAAGATGTGATTTGGTTTTAGTTATACTACGAAAGATTGTTTAGAACTTAAATGAAATAAAGAACAAGAGTAAAAGAAATAAGTTGAACGATCAAAGAAAACATCAAGTTAAGTGATACGTAAAAGAAATGAAATAAGAAAGAAATAAAGAAAATGTTTTTGGAGTTTAAGATTTAATTAACTAAAAGAAAAATTAAACTAAAGTACTGTTTAAAGTTTTAACGAACTAAAGTAAAATTAATAAGAAAATAAAATAGACTAAGTTAAAATAGAACTAAAAAGGTTTAAATAAATTTCGACAGAGTAACGTTTAGAAATTAAAGTAATAAATCCTCACTCGATTAACGATGAGGTGGTACGAAGCCAAGACCGGCTTAAAAGAACTACACGACACAACACAAACAGAAACTAAGACTTACAAATTAAAAATGATACTCGCAAAATATTAAAATCCCATACTCGCATAAAACC
>LBNU01007834.1:97111-122377 GCA_014162995.1 Artemisia annua
AGCACTGATTGGGCTGCCATACCCCTTCCTCGCCTATTTAATCTGATGTCTTTGGATAAGTAGGATATTCATAAGTAATCATTAAGGGTTTACTCGCCGATATAATGAAACCAACGAGAAAGGTTTAACTATATACACTTCATATAAAACTAGCAATAAAACAAGTGACAAGCTGCTTAATTATCAGGACAGGTCTTCTTATTGTCTCTATTATCTATCTGTGTACGTGTATGCTATTCGCTGATTCGTGCTCATTAGTTTAATTAATAACCTAACTGTGCCAGTCTCTCAAGCTGAACCGCCTTTCGTTAGATTAGACTGTAAAACTAACTTAGATATTAAAATACTGATTAAGATAACTAGATAATACGTTCCACTCTTAGTGATCGACACTCTGCTTACCATTATATACAAACTGACCAGGTACACTGCTCGTTAAGTGTGTGTGTTATTGATAAGTCGGCTAAATATAAAATTAAAACTTAAGTAGGCATTAACACTGCTAAACCGCAACGACACATCACGCGCATCACTATCACCAAGTCACATCCCTAGCGACTTGCTTCCTAGGATTAATTCTACAAGTCTCTAGGGAACAACCAATCCTAAACACTACAGGAACTAGAGTGTCCCAAGACTCGCCATGAAAGTATTCAAACAATAGACAATAGATGCGTAGAAAACTAAATCATTATAATAACAATTTCATAACTAGGCTGACACCAAGAGGTGTTTAGCTACTCATATTCATAGTTGCAGTAAAACAAGATTGTATTATCACAAATGTAAACATGAATCGAATACAAAACAAAGGAATGAATAAACTTATGATTGGTGTGTGAATTCTCCCTTGGAAATGACTTCTATGAGGCTCGAACTTCGTTCCTCCTGCTCCCTGAGTTTCTCCCAACTTTTGTGTGGTGAAAAGTGAATGAATAAACTCGGAATTAGGGCTGGTATTTATAGGCCCGACTTTGTTACGGCGTAGCTGATTGAATTGCTACGCCGTAACCTTTGTAAATTGTTGTTACGCCGTAGCTTGATCAAGTGCTACGGGCGTAATGTCTTGATAAGATACTTGCTACGGCGTAGTTGCTAGGGTTGCTACGCCGTAACTTCTTCCTTGGCCTCGTTATTTCTTCACTGCCTCAAATTGGGGCTTATGTCATAGTTGGAGAGTTGCTTACTCCGTAGAGCCCTTTAGTGGACCTCTATGCCGTAGCCATAGTATAGGCTATGCCGTAGTCTTCATAAATTCCTTCTTACAGCGTAGGTAGATGAACCTTTCCGTCGTAATCTTCATAAAGTCTTGCCACGGCGTAGGTAGATGAACCTCTACGCCGTAGTGAGTGCAGAATCCATATCTTCCACATATTTGCTCTTAAGTCCTTCCAAAATAGGAAGAAATAAGAGTATATATTCTTCATACAAATAGAAAAGATGAGCATTTTAGGGGGCAATTAATACTTAAATCATGGGTAAATTTGATGTTATCAACAGGCTAGGGAACTTGACCATATGCACCTAGTGATACATGTCCGCCCCACATAAAGCATAAGATTAGTTTAATAGGGAACATGACCATAAGCGATATAGGATGAGTAATTAGGTTAGCACACTTCTCTCTTATTGATCACAACTCTACATTTACTTGCTTTATGTTTTTACTTTCATTTCAATACTATCAATCAATCATTTCTGTTAATTTAATCAGTGACATTAGAATTAGACTTAGTCCAAAGCACATAGCTCTTAGGACGACCTCGGAGTTACCATTACTAGCCTACACACGACCGGATTCTCTGTCCGTTAGTGCATAAGGGTACACCATAGGTAAAACGAGAACTATAAATAATAAAACCTGGTCAGTCAAACCTGCATCAAGTTTTTGGCGCCGCTGCCGGGGAGCTATAATAGGATTCTTGTTTAAGTTTTTCTTTAAACTTTGAATTTTTATTTTTTTGTTTTTCTAATATTTTTGTTTAAGTTTCAGGAATCATGGAAGTAATCGATATTGATACACTGACTTTGGAGGAATACCTTGCTATGACTAGGGATGAGCAAGGACCGGGCCTTGTAAGGCCAATGATTGGAGCGGATGTTCAATTCGAGACCAAGCCGCAGTTTATGAGAGAGTTAAGAGAGAAACCATTTGCTGGACTCAAGACGGAAGATGCCTATGAGCATGTGGAGAATGTGCTCTACATTACTAGCCTCTTCAACATTCCAGGTGTTTCTCACGATGCAATCATTCTCCGAGTATTCCCTATGACACTCTCTGGTGCCGCAAGAAGATGGGTTGATAGGTTGCCTTCCGGAACCATCAACACTTGGAATCTCCTTACAAAGAATTTCATTCAACGTTTTTGCCCTCCCTCTCGGACAGCAAAACAGTTAGAGGAGATCCATAAATTCAAACAAGAAGCTGATGAGACATTGTACCAAGCTTGGGACATATACAATGACCTCTTATATAGGTGCCCGACTCATGACGTGAATAATCAACAGAAGGTGAACATATTTTACAAGGGCATTAACATCGCAACAAGACAGATGATCTATTCCCAAGGACCTATTCCGGGAATGACTCCTACTCGAGCCCTTGATGTTATCCAAGACATGGCCAACTACGCCCAAAAGTGGCACGATGGAGGTAGCACCAGAAGTAATGGGGTTGAATTGGAAGGTATGAACGCTCTTACTAACAAACTTGAGAATTTAGGTAGGGAAATGAAGAAACTCAAGGAAAACGTTCATGTCATCCAAGTTGGATTCGATATTTGTGAAGGAGCTCACCTTGCAAAAGATTGCCCATTAACTGAAGATGAGAATAAAGTGGAAGAAGTAAAGTACGGTGATGTACGACCTTTTCAAAGGAATAATAACAATGGGTATCGAGTGGGACCGTCTGGATATTCCAACCGAACCCCTTTCAGTGAGAGAAGATCTAAGTTAGAGGAATCTATCACCAAGTATTTGGAAGAGTCAGCCAAGAAACAAAAAGAGCAAGATGATTGGTTGATGGAATTCCAAGAAAGCACCAACAAAAGTTTAGTAAGTCATGATGAATCCCAAAGAAACCTTGAAGCTATGATTGGGAAGCTTAGTGACAAAATGAACGAACGCAAGCTAGAAGGAAGCAAGTCTATTGGAACGTGCATGTCTCTTGTTTCTAAAGATGAAATTGACGATTCGGGGGATAACTTTCACTATGCACCATTTAGAGAATCTCCGGCGCTTAACGACGCCCAATCACAAGAAGGAGCACCAGTTCAGATGCCAAATAAAGAGGATAGTGCCGAGAGTTTCGCCCTTCTATGTTCAATTGGGAAGTCTAGTCTAACAGCCCTGGCCGATTAGGGATCAAACATAAATGTCATGCCATTATCCTTATTTCTGGCTTCAAAAATGACAAACCTGGAGAAGACGAATTTGGTTATTGAAATGGCTAATATGACTAGAGCCACTCCAGTCGGCATTGTTAACAATGTTATTGTTAAAATTGGCCGCTTTCTCTTCCCCGTGGACTTTGTCGTCATTGACATGGTAACTACTCCCAATGAAGACCTGATTCTTGGAAGACCTTACCTTGTAACTACACGAGCTTAAATCGAAGTTTTTATGAAAGAAATATCATTGGGAGTATATGACGAAAGGATTAGGTTCAAGATGAATAAGTTTTCAGCAATTACGAAAAAAAACCTAGCCAGTTCCTGCACAGTTAATATTGCAACCTTGGTTCCTTTAATAATGCTTTGATTACTTCTCATATTTGGAGCATTGTGTCGGGTAAGGAATCTCTATGGGTTAAATGGATTCATATGTATAAGCTTAAGGATCGCAACTTTTGGGATGTCCCGTGCCGTGGTAATATGACTTGGAGTTGGAGGAAGATTTTGCAGCATCGGCCTCTTATTCGTAGATTCATATGGTATAAATTAGGCAACGGATCAAAGGCTTCAGCGTGGTTCAATTCGTGGTGTGATATGAGTCCCTTGTCTCTAATTGTATCCTCTTGGGATATCCATCGAGCTGGCTTTTCTCCTGATTCTAAGGTACGTGATATTATTTGTGGGCATGGTTGGGTTTGGCCCAATAAGTGGTATGGTCGTTATCCATCTCTTAATTTGCTTGTGGTTCCTCAATTGCTTGATCATGTGGATGATCGTTTAGTTTGGCGTAATAGTGATGGCAGTTTTAAGCATTTCTCGGTCTCTCTTGTTTGGGATTGTATTAGACCTCGGGGCTCTACTGTTGATTGGTTTCACGTGGTCTGGTTTTCTCACCGTATTCCTAGAAATGCGTTCCACACTTGGTTGGTGATTAAACGGAAGCTTAAGACGCAAGATATGTTGAGGCTGTTGGATGATAACAATAATATTGTTACTTTGCAATACCCGTTGTGTGAGTTACAACCTGATTCTCATGAGTACCTATTCTTTGATTGTATATTCTCTTCTCAGGTTTGGAATTCGTTAAAGATGTTTGCTGAACTTGGTTCCATGCCCTCGTCCTTGGATGCTATTATTAATTACCTCACTATTAAGGCGAGATCTAGGTCAGTTCGGAGTGTTGTTTCCAAGCTTTTGTTTGCTGCTACGTCTTACGTTATTTGGCAAGAAAGAAACAATAGGATTTTTAAGCAACAAAAGAGAACGGAGGCTCAAGTGGTTGACTTTATTCAATCCACGATTTGTATGAAGCTTTTAACTTGCAGATTCAAGAGGACGGCGAACGTGAATGAGCTTGTGCGTGTTTGGAAGTTGCCAGAATCTCTTATGCATTCTTGATGTCTTTTGGTAATTTTGTGTTTTTTTATTGTTAGTTGCTTCGCTTTGTGGCCTGTCACAAGCGTTTAGTGTTTAGAGGTTGTTCAAGCGTTGCTTGAGGTTAATGTGGCATGTCAGCCACATTCCATTATACTTAAAACATTTTTGTGATTAATATATTTTGCCAGGGTGAATCCCTTTTACCCAAAAAAAAATATTGCAACCAAGGAAGCTTCCCCCATAACGTCTGCGGTTTCAGAATAGGTGTTCAATTACATACCTACATCATGTTTACAAATTGCCCATGAGGTTATTTCCGATGAGGAGTCATCTGATGAGGAGGAAAATGATGATGACCCCCCGCTCAAGCTTAGGAGAGATGTAATTCCGGTAACCGTCACTGTGGTGAAGCATTGTTGTGAACCAATAGCTGGAGCTAATAATGGAAAGTTGTGCACAGCTTCATATTGTCCTAACACAAAATTTTGCAATGGAGGAGGACGACTAAGGTTGAGACAACTCAAAGAGAGGCAAGAATCTGGTCATGCTACGAAGACTCAGATTCGATCGAACCTTGTGGGAACGAAACTACCAATGTAATACTAATTCTGAAGAAGTAATCGATTGGACATGCCATTTTTGTAAACCAACATTGATAATTGAGAACGGGATTACGCAAGCCTGGCCAACAGGTGACCCATCACATAAGAAATGTAATGGAGGAGAACTTATTCATGCTGATGTGGCAAAAAGATACGAATGGGCATGTTTTAACGAGTCCAAGAGATTTGAAATCGGTTATCATGGAATATCCTTTGGAAACTGGTTAAAAGTTAAATTCGGAGAGACCAAGTTAAGTACTGAGGACGAAATGCATCATCACAGCAAATGGGCAAAAGCAAACTTCTTTAAGAGAAATCGGTTCAAGATGGAACGGTATGTGGCCCCAACAGTGTGGGACAGACCCAGAATTTCTAAGGACAAGAAGTCGGGGATTTTGGCCCGATTACCCACGTGATCAACCGTGGGAATGAGTCTAACTTAAAGACTCGATAATAAACAAAATTGCTCTTACGGGAGACAACCCATACTATCCTTTTCTTTATTCTTGTTGGTTTGTATGTTTGTGTTATAATTTTGCAGGAATTGGAGCATGGAGAAGCGGGAAAATCTATTTACTGCAGAAACTGATGTTCTCGGATCAGCAGCTACGGCGTAACCAAGTCTTACGACTACGCCGTAACCACCCTTACATAGCTGATATCTCCAGGTTTTGCACTAACTACGGCGTAGCTCAGTTCCAAGACTACGCCGTAACACCTTCCTGAGGTGTATTCCTAAAATTATTTTCAAACATACTAAACTTGTATTAGTAATTAAATAAACTCTGTGGGTATG
This sequence comes from Artemisia annua, assembly GCA_014162995.1. Lineage (NCBI taxonomy): Eukaryota > Viridiplantae > Streptophyta > Magnoliopsida > Asterales > Asteraceae > Artemisia > Artemisia annua. Next base: position 103,279 of record LBNU01007834.1, read on the forward strand.
TTCCCTGTAAGCCCTCACGAGACTAAACTCGTCCACTTGGGACACCAAGTGGTTTAAAAGGCTTGTTGCATAGGCTAAATGCAACCGTGATTCCTACGAAAGTGAGTTAGGATTTTTCTTGTTTTTCATTTTTATTTTTAGATTTATGCTTGTGGTAGTGTCGTGATTTTAGGGATATGGAGTTTTCTCATGGAAACTAAACGAAGGCACGAAGATTTCTCGTGATCGTTCTTTCATTTATGAAGCAAATTTCAGGGAAGTTCTCGCTCTAATTCTACTTTCTCTTCACAATTCCTTAATTCTTAGTACTTAAGGGACTTTGTACATTTCAAGTGGGGGGACGGGAGTAGAATTATCTTGAACTTTATTTTGTCCTCATTTTTCTAGTTTATTTTGAAAAATTTTGCCATTTTTAAACTTCTGACATGTTTTTCCTAACCGAACTAGAATAGACCTTAGCCGGGCGCATTTAGCCCTTTAATTAATATGGTGAGGTTAGCCTATTCAGTTTTCCCCTGTTTACCCAAATCCACCTAAATATTGAGTGTGCCGGTAGTTTTGTAAACTTTAGAACTTGGCTTTTACATCATTTCGAGACCATAAACGAGTAATGTGCTAGATAAATTTGGAAGGGACAATTTTAAGAGACAATGTTTTAGGATTATCACCCAAATAGCCTTATGTGTGTGTGTTTATCGATTAGTCACATTGACTTTTCGACCGCCGTGTAAACCCTTTTGTTTCACTCATTTTAAGTGCAAGATACCCCTAGTACACCCTTTTGAGCCTTTCTTTTCGTTTCTCACCCAATATAAATTGTTTCGATACACCATTACACCTTAGCCTACCGTGTAGTCTAGTTTATGATTGGGAAATCATTGTTGGCCCTAGTTCGAGGCCTAATTGGAAGAATTCGAGAATCACACCTACATCAAAGAAATATCAATGAAGATCATTTGAAGACCACCCATATTCTCATGTATTGTTCATCTCAAGTGGGGGGATGTATAGTTTGTGTAGTTATGATTTCAAAAAAAATGTGTGAAATTCCGTATGTATATATTTGAAATAAACAGGTGCACCCTTGTATAGCACCTTGATGATGAGCTTATCAAGACTTAGTACCGAAGAGGCCACTTCGGTCACATTTGAAGACATGAGTTGGTGAATACTTCTACACCAACATGAAGACCAAGTTATAAGCCCATAATGACGTCCTCTAATGGCACATCTACTTGACATGATCTAGTTCTTGCATTTCGAAGTTTAGACCTTGGGCGAACGGTAAATGGTGATGACTTAGTTGTAGGCTTAGACTATTTGCTTGTTATTTTTCATTTTACACCAATTATGTTAAATCCCATGTCTATTCCCACCCTTTAGTCGTGAATCATGCTTAGGTGAGAGAATCGAGCAGGTCTTGGTGTCTTGCCAGGCATTCCGGTCATGTACCATTGCCTTTGTCGCTTTTGCCGTAGCATGTTAGTAACGAAACTAAACCCTTAACCTTATATGTGTTCACCCAAAGTTGCCTTCGAGATTTGTCCCAACCTTAGCTCTAGTGGTGGAGTTTTGTATAACTGCCAAGCCTATGATAGAATACATACTATGACTATGCAATGACTGATCACCCCGAAAATTGACACTTAGAATATAGAGAGAATGAGTGTTTGATCCTATTTTCGTGAGGTGTTCGGCTTTGTGAAATTCTGGCATAGGATATTTTAAAATTCATATTTCCCGTGTGATATTGGGGGATATCTTTTTAAGAATACTTCTAATAAGGTCTACTTGAGGACAAGTAGAGTTCAAGTGGGGGGATATTTGATGACATCAAATAATCCTGATATTTAAGTGTCAATTTCCCCCTATTATGCTCATTTAAATAGCTTATTATCTGGATATATACTTTGATTCCTCTATATTTTGTATCCAGGTCACAAGTGAACATAGGAGCTAAAGAGACGAGGAAAATGGAAAGAATATGCCAAGACAAACATATCTAAGTATGCTGAAGAAAGCTACGACGTAACATCATCTCTCAACTACACCATAGTTGGAATTTAACTATGAAGACTAAAGTCAATGCGGACCAAGAGCTACAGCGTAACTAGATATGAGGTTTACGCCGCAGACTATTCAAGACTTAAGAATCTGCAGGATGGAAGTCTACGCCGTAACATAACTCTAGAGTTACTGCGTAGCAACATGTACGAGAGTAGTCCAAGCTCATTTCTCAACTTACGGCGTAGATCCACTTTGTAACTACGGCGTAGATGTGACTACGAAAGAGATCTCAGATCCGAGAATATATCTATGGCGTAGAGCATTTAAAGACTACGACATAGAAGAAACCCTTATATCAATGTTACGATGTAGCACTTCATCAACTACGCCGTAAACACCAGATCTGGATAAGATTTCATTAGCTACGGCATAGAGCATTTCTTAGCTACGCCGTAGCTTTGATCGGCCTATAATACAACCCTAATTTCTGCATTTCGATATACCACCTTCTCATATACAAAGTCAGAGATCGTTGGGAGCTTTTAGGAGGCCCTTCTACAGCAGCATACGAAGGCTTTCCAAGAGAGAAATCATGCTTCATTCCATAAGTTTTAGCATTTCATATTTCATTTCACATTTCGAACTCATGTCTTGTATTAACATTATTTCGAGTGTTTCATTTAATATGATTGGCTAAGCACCTCTGGTGCTAGCCTAATTATGATTCTTATATTGTTTTAATCATGTTTCCGTACTTTTCTTAAATTCTTTTACGTGTGTGCATGCTTAGTTTATCTTAGGAACCTCTAATTCCGGTAGTTTTGAGATGCGGTTGTATCCGTTACGCTAGCTTAAGTTGAATTAAGACCCCAACTTAGTTAGTAGGTTAGAAGAATTGACCATAGAACACTAGCCTGATGGATTGCGAGGAAATGGGAGGGATGACAACTGACCATACTGCCTTGCGTGTGAATTGACCATAGGATCACCTTCCGATGTTTGATGAACTTAAGGAGTTAGATAAATGGCCTATGATCGTGACAACGGGCCATTAAAGATAAGTCTAGCATGTAGTGGCACTTAATGACTCAAACCCATATACCGTACGCCGGCTTACTAGCATGGGGTAGTGCCTGTGGTTCCTGGTAGGATTCGGGGGAGATAGGCTAGGGAACTTGACCATATGCACCTAGTGATACATGTCCGCCCCACCTAAAGCATAAGATTAGTTTAATAGGGAACATGACCATAAGCGATATAGGATGAGTAATTAGGTTAGCACACTTCCCTCTTATTGATCACAACTCTACATTTACCTTGCTTTCTGGTTTTAATTTCATTTCAATATTATCAATCAATCATTTCTGTTTTACTCCCCGTTACCCAAAAAATCAATCATTTCTGTTAATTTAATCAGTGACATTAGACTTAGACTTAGTCCAAACCACATAGCTCTTGGGACGACCTTAGAGTTACCATTACTAGCCTACACACGACCGGATTCTCTGTCCGTTAGTGCATAAGGGTAGACCATAGGTAAAACGAGTACTATAAATAATAAAACCTGGTCAGTAAAACCTGCATCAAGTTTTTGGCGCCGCTGCCGAGGCGCTATAATAGGATTCTTATTTAAGTTTTTCTTTAAATTTTGAATTTTTATTTTTTGTTTTTCTAATATTTTTGTTTAAGTTTCAGGAATCATGGAAGTAATCGGTATTGATACACTGACTTTAGAGGAATACCTTGCTATGACTAGGGATGAACAAGGACCGGGCCTTGTAAGGCCAATGATTGGAGCGGATGTTTAATTCGAGATCAAGCCGCAGTTTATGAGAGAGTTAAGAGAGAAACCATTTGTTGGACTCAAGACGGAAGATGCCTATGAGAACGTGGAGAATGTGCTCTACATTACTAGCCTCTTCAAAACTCCAGGTGTTTCTCACGATGCAATCATGCTCCGAGTATTCCCTATGACACTCTCTGGAGCCGCAAGAAGATGGGTTGATAGGTTGCCTTCCGGAACCATCAATACTTGGAATCTCCTTAAAAAGAATTTCATTCAACGTTTTTGCCCTCCCTCTCGGACAGCAAAACAGTTAGAGGAGATCCATAATTTCAGACAAGAAGCTGATGAGACATTGTACCAAGCTTGGGACAGATACAATGATCTGTTATATAGGTGCCCGACTCATGACGTGAATAATCAACAGAAGGTGAACATATTTTACAAGGGCATTAACATGGCAACAAGACAGATGATCGATTCCCAAGGACCTTGGTGTGTGCTTATTCACACATCTTTCTCGTGCCAAATTAAGACCAAAACAGACAAAAACTAACCATAAATGCCAAAGATATTGTGTTTTTGTGTTTGTGATCGTGCAGGTACGGATATTTCAGAAACGGGCATGAAACATGCCAAAAAGGACAAAAACGTGCACGAGATTGGAAAACGTGTCAAAAGCCAGAGCCGGGGAAGCAAAGTACCATTTTTGGAGCTTGGTTTGTCAAAATATACCTTGGGGAATCACAGAATGCCAGAAATAGTCCTTGGAACAAAGTTTGCAAAATTGGCAAAAACGGTCCTTGAAGTTTAAAAATTGGCAATTTTGGTCCCCGGGAGTTTTATTTTAAGGAAAAATCATCAAAGGACCTTTGGAAATTATAAGATGGCAATATTGGTCCTTGTAGCAAGTTTTGGGAAGATGGCAAAACATACCCTTGATTTTTCAAAAATTGCAAAAATGGTCCTTGGGCTTTTATTGTTACTAAACCAAAAGGATCCCTTTATTTATCCCATTCAACCCAACACTTGGCCCAATCCCAAAAATAAATAAAACACCCCCATTTTTATTTAACCTGGGTCAAACCCCAAAGTCAAACCCATAAACAAAACCACTCCCTGGTTTCCCTCTCAATACCAACTCCCTTCTCCACACACGTGACCTGCAACTCATCATCACCACCCCTACCACACTCAACCCACCCCCTAGCTACTCCAAACAAACACCCCGGTCCAAATTTGGAACCCTGGCACAAGTTATACAAGCTAATAGCCAAAACCTGTTTTGGCGCCAAAATCATCCAAGGGCCAAGATTGAATTCTACTAATCCAAAAGCTGTTTTTATTGCTGGGAAAGGACAAGGAAGCCTCTAAACCCTAATTCAACACTATAAAAGGGTCATTGTAGCAGTTGAAGGAGTATGCAGTTTTTAGCTTTATGTAGTCATGTCGAGTTAATGTAAAATCCTTTTCTAGTTGTTAAATTTACTCCTACAAGTGTAATCTCAGTTCTTTTAGTGTTATAGCAACCTTCTTTAATATCAATTTCAAGTCTTATTAGTTCACATTCAGTTTTGGCATTTTCATTAAAAATCTCATTTTAGCTTAAACTTTGTTAAAAGTTGTTGTTCTTAGTTCCTTTAAGCTTATAGTTGTCATTTGTAAGCTTTAAGAAGCTCTGAAACCAATTAAATAGGCTTTCATTCAAAAAAACATAAAAATACAAAAAAAATAAAAAAAGGATTTAATCACTCAAAAATCAAAAATCATGCAACAAAGAAGAAGAAAGCTGGAGCATTGTAAAATTTGGATGGCAATGGAAATAGTGCTTCATGGGAAGCTATAGGGTGTGATATTAGCCTTGGTTCTCAGTTGTGTACTTGGAAGCAATTTGTAAGAAATTTCTCATTTTTAAGAAATATATTGTAGCTCAGCTTATGGGTGCCTATCTCTGTGCTTCTTGTGCTCATTTAGTATATTGGAGATGTTTTGATGTTATTGGGTACCTGTTTATTCACTAGAATTCATGTTGCTAAGATTTCACTTTTCACTGCCATATTTAGCCTCATATTGATTCATGAGAATTTATTGTTATCCTTGATGTTTCTGTGTTAGAAAAAGTTCATTTCATCATATTTTAACCTTTGGAATCAGTGTTGAGGTCTTAATCAGTGAATAGCTTTGAAAATCTCATATCAGTGTACATTAAGAGGGTGTTTGGTTTAAGAGATTCAACTATGTGATTGTTGGTGTTTGTTGTTAATTTTGGTTGATACATGTTGCACTAGGTATATGTAAGTCAGATAGGTCATAACATACCTAGCTCATTCCTAAAAAAGTCAAAACTTCCTTTAATCTCAATTTTTTGGTTAACTGTTAGGATTTAGGGTACCACAATCTTCATTATAGCTATAGAATCTGTTAATTTAGTTTATGATAGTTGCATTATAGCTTTTAACATCATATTAGGTCAATACAGTTTCATTAAAACTCACCTAAGTCAACTTTAGTGAAAAGAGTAAAAGTTAAAAGTCTTCATGGTCAGAAAATGAACCCAAACATTTTATGAGTTCAAGGATTCATTAGTGGGTGGAATCACATCAAATTTGTTTTTCTATGGAGATTTGCTGCTTGTGCATAAAAATCAAAAAGAAAATTTCAATTTGATGGTCAATTGCTAGTTTAAAATTGCATCTAAAGTGACCTATTTGGACTGTCAGTTGCCCTGCACCCAGGCTGGTTTTGCCTTGACCCATTTTTCTACAAGCTATAGCTGGTTCATTTCTTTAGCATTTTTCATGATTCTTGTTGTTATAAGAACCTCATAGTACTGGGTTGTGAGATCCATCATTTATTTGCCCTGTATTGCTAGTTTGCTTGCTTATTTGGCCCTTCCAAATTGCCTGATTTGCTTATTATTGCTAATGCTATGCAAATGATTGACTGAGCTTGTTGATTTTGATATCTGCTTGATCATAGCCTGTTTGATTGTTGATTTTAGTTGAAATATATTGTTTGTGATTGAATATGCCTGAGTGTGTGATAGTTTTTACCCTGGTGCTCATTGTGCACACCCTGCCCATTTCAAAAACTAACTTTGATTGTTAGCTTACTGAACCAGTTTCCCGAAGCCACAACAAGCTCAATCCTTGAGCTTGTGGCTTGATCTTGAACATTTTTAGAAGCTTATATATCTGAGTTGTAGTATCTGGTCTTGGTTTGTGTTTTACTGCTTATTGGTGTACTCATTTTGAGCCTTTTAGTTTCCTGAATCATGTTTCTATACTGATCCAACAGTATACACAGGCCCATTTCATAAGCTCTTTTAGAACTCATTTGTGAGTGTTAACCTGAGATTCTTAGTTTTTTGGCAAGCTAGTAGTACTAGCTTGTTGGTTCCAGGTTCAGCTTGGTCTCATCAGCTATTTGATAAGCTTAAACAGTGCCTGCAATCTCCTTGTGGCCTTTTTGTTTGTAAGCTTTTTGGATAAGCTTGTTTCTGCTTTCTAGCTTATTTCAATGCCTCTTGCTTGTTTTAGCTTATTTTCATTTGCCTCAGTATAGTTGTAGCTTGTTTTCACATTAAACTCAGCTTATAGCTCCTTTGGTTAGCATTTTGAACTTTTAAATTCCATTTTTAGCCTAAATAATCAACTGTTGGGATTTTAAGATCCCACACAGCTTATTTTAGCTTTTTAGATAAGTTGTTTTAATTAAAGTTGGTCATTCTTGTTGTTAAAACAGTTTTGTATAGGAAAAATCAGAAAATCATCAATTTATAAATAGTGATAGCTTCTATTTAAGCCATTTGACTTATTTTTCAGCTTTTTCAATAAGTACTCACCACTTTTTATATTTTTCCTAGTTTCCTGTCATGTTGTAGTATTTTTAGAAAAGGTTTGGTATTTTTCACTGTTCATCTAGTATTTATAATAATTTAAAGAGTTAATTGCATTTTTAGTCCCTATGGTATGGCCAAATAGCAGATTTGGTCCCCAACACTTTGAAAGTGCAGTGATAGTCCTCATTTTGAAGTTTAGGTTGCGTTTTTTGTCCCTGGATAAAGTTAAATAACTAGAATACCCTTTGTCTTCTTCAGAAAAAACAAGGGTAATTTGGTCATTTCACACCGATCAGGGACCAGAAATGCAACCTAAACTTCAAAATGGGGACTATCGCTGCACTTTCAAAGTTTTAGGGACCAAACCTGCAATTTGGCAATACCACAAGGACCAAAAATGCAATTAACTCTAATTTAAATTAGTTTAATTAGTATTTAATTAATAATTAATTAATAATAAATTCATTAAAAACCAAAAAATATATATATTTTCAGTTTTAAAATTAGTTTTAGGTTATTTTAGAATTTTCAAAATTAAATTTTCATTTTTCTAGCTTAAATTCATATTAACTTGCATTTTAGTATATGTTAAATATTTAAAAATAGTTATTAATTAATAATAATTAATTAAAAAGTCAAAAAAAAAATAATTTTCTTTTTCCTAAAATTTTCATTCATCATTTGGATTCCAAAAATATAATTTTCACATCCGTGGGGCTTGTATTGGCCAGAATTCACTTTTTAATTGGTACGTTTACGTTTATTTTGAACTTAAACGTACGTTTTCTGTTTTTAAACGTTTTTAGGATATTTGGTTTTCCGTATTCGTTCATATTGTTTATTTGAGTTGTTTTATATCATATTCCCTTAGTATAATCACTTGTATCTCTTTCCCATTCAAATTCACCCAATCACAATTCGTTTGTAAAACCATTTCACACCTCACTGGGACTTAACGACCCGGGAAAACAGTATACTTCCAGGGAGATTTGGCCCAAGCTGTTTGACCATGTTGACCACATCCATGGTTGGTTTGCGTTGACCGTTTGTAGCCAATCAAATTTTGGCGCTGCTACTGGGGAGGTTGTGTGCGTATTCTTTGAAACGTATTGCAGATTAGTGATTTTGGAATCCACTTCTTTGTAAATTTACCATCACCTTGTGTATATTTTCATAAACAAAACCAATTGTGAAGTTAATTTTCTTAATGGATCGACTGACAAAAATATCGTTGTTTGAATTTTAAAAAACGTGTAAAACCCAAAAAGATTCTTCTTTCCCTTTTCATAATTCCCTCGACTCTGAGGTTTCTTAAAGTTGTTCCTAGTGCATGCGCACTCATTCTTCTAGGTCTTTAAGCCTATTACGTGAGCTTGTCAAAATTCCAAGAAGACATAACCGTAGACGTTCTGCTCCAATAGACGAGCCTGTGGTTCGTGCTATTTCCAACAATTTCGTTAACATGGCGGAAGAATGTCCTATGTGTGAGCTTCTCCAAGCACCCATCGAGGGTTATGGAGATGCTATTGTTGTTCCAGCCATCGTGGCTGACAATTTTGAGCTTAAAACGGGGTTGCTTAATCTAGAGACCTCGAGCCAATTCTATGGTTTTGAGAGGGACGATCCTCATGCTCATATTCGATGGTTTAACAAGATCATATCTACCATCAAATACAAGAATGTCCCTTCTGATGCAATCAAGCTACTTCTTTTTCCATTTTCCCTCGAGGGACAAGCCTNGAACTTAAACGTACGTTTTCTGTTTTTAAACGTTTTTAGGATATTTGGTTTTCCGTATTCGTTCATATTGTTTATTTGAGTTGTTTTATATCATATTCCCTTAGTATAATCACTTGTATCTCTTTCCCATTCAAATTCACCCAATCACAATTCGTTTGTAATACCATTTCACACCTCACTGGGACTTAACGACCCGGGAAAACAGTATACTTCCAGGGAGATTTGGCCCAAGCTGTTTGACCATGTTGACCACATCCATGGTTGGTTTGCGTTGACCGTTTGTAGCCAATCAAATTTTGGCGCTGCTACTGGGGAGGTTGTGTGCGTATTCTTTTAAACGTATTGCAGATTAGTGATTTTGGAATCCACTTCTTTGTAAATTTACCATCACCTTGTGTATATTTTCATAAACAAAACCAATTGTGAAGTTAATTTTCTTAATGGATCGACTGACAAAAATATCGTTGTTTGAATTTTAAAAAACGTGTAAAACCCAAAAAGATTCTTCTTTCCCTTTTCATAATTCCCTCGACTCTGAGGTTTCTTAGAGTTGTTCCTAGTGCATGCGCACTCATTCTTCTAGGTCTTTAAGCCTATTACGTGAGCTTGTCAAAATTCCAAGAAGACATAACCGTAGACGTTCTGCTCCAATAGACGAGCCTGTGGTTCGTGCTATTTCCAACAATTTCGTTAACATGGCGGAAGAATGTCCTATGTGTGAGCTTCTCCAAGCACCCATCGAGGGTTATGGAGATGCTATTGTTGTTCCAGCCATCGTGGCTGACAATTTTGAGCTTAAAACGGGGTTGCTTAATCTAGAGACCTCGAGCCAATTCTATGGTTTTGAGAGGGACGATCCTCATGCTCATATTCGATGGTTTAACAAGATCATATCTACCATCAAATACAAGAATGTCCCTTCTGATGCAATCAAGCTACTTCTTTTTCCATTTTCCCTCGAGGGACAAGCCTGGATTTGGCTTGAAAAACAACCCCCTCGTTCAATTGAAACATGGGAAGATTTGGTTAAGAAGTTCGCGAATGAATTATTTCCTCCTTCTAAGACCACAAGTCTTAAAAACGAAATCATCAAATTCACATAGAAATTTGATGAATCATTTAGTGAATCATGGGATCGATTTAAGGAATTGCTTCACAAATGTCCTCACCATGGTTTCTCCGAGTTGATGCAACTCGACACTTTTACAATGGTGTGAGCCAATCTGATCAAGATTCTCTTAATGCCTCCGCTAGAGGTAATTTCTTGAGTAAAACCACAAAAGAAGCTTTAGCGATCATTAAAAACAAGTCTAAGGTCCGCATTACACGAAGCAAGCTGGTTGTTTCCCAAGTGAGTGTTGGTCCTTCTACTTCATCGCCCGTGACTCAATCTAGCACCGATGCTAAGATTGACAAACTCACGGAAGCTATTCAAGCTTTGGTTCTCTCCAACCAAAAGAAAGTCTCTTTTCCACAAACTTTTTCTCCTGCTGAAGTTAAGAAAGTGGAAGTCTGTGTTACTTGTGGTGGCCCTCACGCATACTACAATTGTATGGCCACCGATGGTAGTCCATTCAAAGCTAATGAAGTAGCTGGGACTTCCAATCAAGGAGGTAACCAATACCATCCTCCAATGGACCCAAACTATCGTCCTAACCACTACCCTGGACCACCCAGTTTTAATCAAAACCAAAATGTCCAAAACCGTAACCAAAACCAGAACCGAATGAACCAAGGTTTTCAAAACTAAGGTAACTTCAATCAAGGTCATGGTTTCCAAAATCAAGGTTTTCAAAACCAAGGTTTCCAACACCAAGGAAACTTTAACCGAAACCAAGGTCAGGGTAATTTCAACCAAGGGAAGTTTCATGAAAATAACCAAATTCAGGGAAATTTTCAAAACCAAGGTCCTAATCAAAACAACTGAGGCCAGAACTTTCCTAACCAAACTCAAGCAATTGTTCCAACTAGACCATCTTCTGATGAGTTATTGAAACAATTCATGAAATCCCAAGAGGAAATGAATAGGTTGTTGGTCAGTCAGATCTCTGAATTGAAGAAGTCTTTAAATGATCGACCCTCGGGCACAGGAACACTTCCTAGCAACACGATCGCTAACCCGAGGGGCGATGCAAAGGTGATCACAACCCGAAGTGGTGCTTCATATGATGGACCCACGATTCCTACTACCTCTTCTTCTTCTCTTCCCAAGGTAGTGGAAAGTGAACCTGAGGCGACAAAGGATAAGGTGCAATTTACTAGCCCACAAAGTACCGCACACGTCCATCCTCAGGTTGTCCTAAGACCCAATTCCAAACCAGGACTTGTCTTTGAACCTCCAATAGCTCCCGTCGAAAACCCCAAATCCAAACCTTCTATTCCTTACTCATCACGTTTAAATGAACAAAAGCTCCACGAAAAAGCTAGTCACCAAATGGATAAGTTCTTTCAAATCTTCCAAGATTTGCATTTTGACATAAGTTTTGCGGATGCAATCATTCTGATGCCCAAATTTGCATCAAAAATCAAGAACTTGTTAAGTAACAAGGAAAAGCTGTTTGAAATGGCTAAAACTCCATTAAACGAGAACTGCTCAGTAGTTCTATTAAAAAAGATTCCTGAAAAGCTTGGAGATCCTGGGAAAGTTCTCATTCAATGTGTTTTTCCAGGAATGGTTGAATACTTTGCCTTGGCCGATCTTGGTGCAAGCATCAACCTGATGCCTCATTCAGTATGGAAGAAACTTTCTCTTCTGAACTTACTCCTACCTGCATGACTCTTAAGCTTGCAGATCGTTCAATATCTCGTCCACTTGGCATTGCTGAGGATGTATTCATGTAAGTAGGAAAGTGCCATTTTCCAGCTGACCTCGTGGTTGTTGATTTCGATGCTGATCCACGGGTTCCTCTCATTGTTGGAAGAGGATTCCTAAGAACGATTCGTGCTCTCATTGATGTATTTGAGCAAGAAATCGCATTACGTGTTGGTAATGAAGCTGTCACCTTTAACCTTGATCAAACTTCGAGGTACTCCGCAAACTATGATTCTGAGTCGGTTAACCGAATAGATATCATTGATGTTGCTTCTGAAGAGTACTCTCAAGAAGTTCTTGGTTATGCTCATAATTCTTCGAGTGGTAATCCTACTCATTCTTCTCAACCTATCGTTGCTGACTCTTCCCCTTCTCTCACTCCGTTTCAGGGAAGTGACTTCATTTTGGAAGAGATCGAGGCTTTTTTAAAAAATGATTCAGTTCCTGAGGGAATTGATGACAATGAGAATGATCCAGAGGGAGATATTCTTCTTCTTGAGAAATTGTTAAACCATGACAATTCTCCTCCACTCCCTCCCAAACAACTTCATAATGAGGAAATCAAATATGTTGATAAAACTGATGAGTTTCCCGAGGTCGAGCTCAAGGAATTACCACCTCATCTCGAGTATGCATTTTTATAGGGTGATGATAAATTACCCGTCATAATTGCTAAAGATTTGAGTGATGACGAAAAGACTGCTCTCATAAAGGTTTTGAAGTCACACAAGCAAGCCATTGCTTGGAAACTCTCCGACTTCAAGGGTATTAACCGTGAATTTTGTACATACAAAATCTTAATGGAGGATGACTTCAAACCAGCAGTTCAACATCAAAGAAGGGTGAATCCTAAGATTCATGAGGTTATCAAACAAGCGGTTCTCAAACTTCTTGATGTCGGATTAATTTACCCTATCTCTGATAGTCCTTGGGTTAGTCCCATTCACTATGTTCCTAAAAATGGTGGCATTACTGTTGTCACTAATAAAGAAAACGAGTTGATTCCGACTCGATTGGTTACGGGGTGGCGTGTCTGCATTGACTATCACAAGTTAAATGAAGCCACCCGTAAAGACCACTTTCCTCTACCCTTCATGGACCAAATGCTTGAGAGATTAGCGGGAAACGAATACTATTGTTTCTTAGACGGTTTCTCGGGTTACTTTCAGATTCCCATTGATCCGCAGGATCAAGAAAAGACTACCTTTACATNAATTCCGATTTTTTGTTTCACTTGTATAGTCATTGTAGGTGATATGTTTTATTATGTAAGTTATAAGAATGGCGTGTCATTCTTATATGTGAGTCTGTAAGTGTCCTAAGGGACTGAGTCGAGGGAGTCACCCTCGTCCTTTGTACTTCAATGTTTTTTGGATAATATATTTTACCGGGGTGAATTAACCCTTTTACCCAAAAAAAATGCTTGAGAGATTAGCGGGAAACGAATACTATTGTTTCTTAGACGGTTTCTCGGGTTACTTTCAGATTCCCATTGATCCGCAGGATCAAGAAAAGACTACCTTTACATGCCCCTACGGAACTTTTGCCTATCGACGTATGCCTTTTGGCTTATGTAATGCTCCAGGTACGTTCCAAAGGTGTATGATGGCCATATTCCCCGACATGATCAGGAAAACTATGGACGTCTTTATGGATGATTTCTCGGTCATTGGGGATTCTTTCCAATCATGTCTCTTCCATTTAGAAAATATGCTAAAACGGTGTGAAGACACCAATCTTTGTCTAAATTGGGAGAAGAGCCATTTTATGGTCAAAGAGGGCATTGTCCTCGGTTATAAGATTTCTAAAAACGGGATTGAGGTCGATAGAGCAAAAGTTGATGTTATTGCTAAACTGCCTCCCCCCACCATCGTCAAAGGTGTTAGGAGTTTTCTTGGTCACGCCAGTTTCTATCGTAGATTCATTCAAGATTTTTCTAAAATCGCCTGGTCTATGACCTGTCTACTTGAAAAGGAAACTCCTTTCATCTTCTCACCTGAGTGCATTGAAGCTTTTCAAACACTAAAGAAAAAGCTTACTGAAGCACCGATCTTAGTTGCCCCCGACTGGGACTTGCCTTTTGAGCTCATGTGCGATGCAAGTGATTTTTCTATAGGTGCAGTCCTGGGGCAACGAAAAACCAAACATTTTCAGCCTATCCATTACGCAAGTAAAACTATGACTGAGGCTCAAACTCATTACACCACAATGGAAAAAGAATTATTAGCCGTGATGTATGCGTTTGAGAAGTTTCGGCCGTACTTGATCTTGACTAAATGCGTGGTGTATATGTATCACTCGGCTCTGAAATATCTCTTTGCAAAACAAGATGCAAAGCCGAGATTGCTCCGTTGGGTTCTCCTCCTGCAAGAATTTGATATCATCATACGTGATAAAAAAGGAGCTGAGAACCTAGCTGCTGACCATTTGTCCCGATTGGAAAACCCTCACCAAGATGTGTTCGAGAAACAAGAAATAAATGAAACATTTCCTCTCGAGACACTCAATGCGGGTTCTTGTCGTGGAGATTCTACTACCCCATGGTTTGCTGACTTTGCAAATTACCATGTGGGTAACTTTGTAGTGAAAGGGATGTCGTCCCAACAGAAGAATAAATTCTTCAAAGATGTTAAACATTACTTCTTGGATGACCCCTACTTGTTTAAAATCTGTGCGGATCAAGTCATCTGACGGTGTGTTTATGGTCAGGAAGCCAATGATATTCTCAAGGCTTGCCATGCTGGGCCTACTGGGGGAAATCATAGTCCCAACAACACCGCCAAAAAGGTGTTTGATTCTGGATTCTATTGGCCCATGATGTATAAGGATGCCCACGAATTAGTAAAAGCTTGTGACGCTTGTCAACGTCATGGGAATATTTCACAAAAGAATGAAATGCCACAAAATGCCATTCAAGTTTGTGAAATCTTTGACATCTGGGGCATTGACTTTATGGGGCCGTTCCCATCATCTCGAGGAAACAAATACATACTCGTAGCTGTTGACTACTTGTGAAAATGGGTTGAAGCGAAAGCATTACCCACCAACAATGCCCGAGTAGTTGTGAAATTTTTGAAATCTCTTTTTGCTAGGTTTGGAACTCCACGTGCCATCATTAGTGATCGCGGGATGCACTTTTGCAATGACCAATTCGCAAAAGTCATGCTTAAGTACGGTGTCACTCACCGTCTTTCCACTGCGTATCACCCCCAAACAAGTGGGCAAGTGGAAGTTTCCAACCGGGGAATAAAAAGGATTCTAGAGAGGACAATAGGTGAAAACCGTGCCTCTTGGTCGGATAAACTGGATGATGCACTTTGGGCCTTCCGTACAGCTTAAAAACACCCATCGGGTGTACTCCCTACAAGCTTGTGTACGGAAAGGCGTGTCATTTACCGATCGAGCTTGAGCACAAAGCCTATTGGGCCTTAAAGAATGCAAACTTCGACCTTCAGACAGCGGGTGATCACCGTAAAGTTCAGCTGAATGAATTGAATGAACTATGTGATCAGGCATATGAAAACTCTTTGATCTATAAGGAATAGACAAAGAAGATTCACGACTCAAAAATCACGAACTGCTTTTTCAACGTCGGTGATCGAGTCCTTCTTTTCAATTCTAGATTGAAGATTTTCTCGGGTAAACTTAAAACTCGTTGGTCTAGACCATTCACTGTCACCAAAGTATTTCCTTATGGTACCATTGAGTTATCTCAACCCGATGGTCCCAATTTTAAAGTGAATGGTCATAGGTTGAAGCATTACTTTGGAGGGGACATACCACCCATGGTTGTCCCGGATCTCCAAACTTTCCCCATGGACAATTAAATTCGGGGATCAAGTCAAGCTAGTGACTCGGTGAACAAAAACATTAGCATCACATGGGTTTTCACCCATGTTTCTGACTTCTTTCTATCTTCTAATAAAGTGACGAGAAGAGGGCAACCTCTTCTGCATCTTGTGTTAGGATTGTTTTTCCCGATGTGTGAAGGTTCTCGTGCTTGTGTTTTGTCCTTACTCCACTAGAGTCTCAAGAAGTCTGGTATCCTAAAATCTTATTGACTAACATTATCTTTTGGCATAATTAATAAACGGCCTTAGATACTACGTAGGATGACCCTCGCCTTTGAAACATTGAGGACAATGTTTAACTTTAGTCTGGGGTATCTTCGATTTGATTTGACTTGCACTTTTCATGTAACCGTTTACTCATGCAACTCTGTTTTTCCCGAAAAATTGAAAAAATTGGAAAAAAAAATGATGAAAAAATCACCAAAAAGGTACAAAAAAATGAAAAAAATTGAAAATTTTTGCAAAAATATAATAAGTTTTGACACCTTGTTTGACTTTCCGCTGGGTAGAGTAAGAATAGAAATTTTGACTTGACCAAGCGTGTTAAGCCCTAGCTTGTAAAACTCAGATTTTCTGAACGCGTATAATACCTAAAATACCCTTCAATTTTGAACTTTTGAAGAACGTATATTAATTTATAACCTAAAGTATTTATACAATAATTCTCGCACCTTTCGCGACATAGGAGACTACAGTACTTATGATAAGTTAAAACTATACTTATGATATACATTATTTAAAACTATGTCACATTGGTTAAATATGTTACACGCCTAAGTAAATGCATGGACCGAAATATTGATAGGCACAAATGAATCGAGACTTAAAAGAGATTTCATTCGCGATTGATAATTATTTCCCCTAATTGTTTCTAAATCTCGGCTAACTTTTCCATTATTTACTCCTACAGGTTTTTATTTTGACCAAATCACAAAAGAAAATAAATGCTGCCTTGATTTCCTCCCCATATCACGGCAAATTCGAAAATGTCTCCCTAATTGTTTTGCATTTCCTAAACTGAACAAAACAATCACCACAAAGTCTAGGCCCAATTTATTTCCTATATTTTAGAAAAACTAAACACTACACATGACACAAGATGAAGAAAACAAAACACACATAAAACCCCACAAACAAACTACAATCGGTTCTATTAATTTTCACCAGAAAGAAGTCACGACAAAATGGTTGTTTGAAGACATGTCTGATGGTGGGTGTTCATTTGGAGAAGGGTTTTTGGTTTGTGAAAGGTTTCGGGTTTTGTTCGAAAGATTCCTAGTTTTAAATCTTGCTTCGTTCTTTAGTCCGACTAGAGGTACCTTGATCTCTTCTTTTTTTTTTCTAGTCACTCGACATGCATACAACCTATATATATATATATATATATATATACACATATATATATATACATATATATATATACATATATATATATATATACACATATATATATATACATATATATATATACATATATATATACATATATATATATATACATGAATGAACTATGTGATCAGGCATATGAAAACTCTTTGATCTATAAGGAAAAGACAAAGAAGATTCACGACTCAAAAATCACGAACCGTGTTTTCAACGTCGGTGATCGAGTCCTTCTTTTCAATTCTAGATTGAAGATTTTCTCGGGTAAACTTAAAACTCGTTGGTCTAGACCATTCACTGTCACCAAAGTAGTTCCTTATGGTACCATTGAGTTATCTCAACCCGATGGTCCCAATTTTAAAGTGAATGGTCATAGGTTGAGGCATTACTTTGGAGGGGACATACCACCCATGGTTGTCCCGGATCTCCAAACTTTCCCCATGGACAATTGAATTCGGGGATCAAGTCAAGCTAGTGACTCGGTGAACAAAAACATTAGCATCACATGGGTTTTCACCCATGTTTCTGACTTCTTTCTAATTTCCAATAAAGTGACGAGAAGAGGGCAACCTCTTCTGCATCTTGTGTTAGGATTGTTTTTCCCGATGTGTGAAGGTTCTCTTGCTTGTGTTTTGTCCTTACTCCACTAGAGTCTCAAGAAGTCTGGTATCCTAAAATCTTATTGACTAACATTATCTTTTGGCATAATTAATAAACGGCCTTAGATACTACGTAGGATGACCCTCGCCTTTGAAACATTGAGGACAATGTTTAACTTTAGTCTGGGGTATCTTCGATTTGATTTGACTTGCACTTTTCATGTAACCGTTTACTCATGCAACTCTGTTTTTCCCGAAAAATTGAAAAAATTGGAAAAAAAAATGATGAAAAAATCACCAAAAAGGTACAAAAAAATGAAAAAAATTGAAAATTTTTGCAAAAATATAATAAGTTTTGACACCTTGTTTGACTTTCCGCTGGGTAGAGTAAGAATAGAAATTTTGACTTGACCAAGCGTGTTAAGCCCTAGCTTGTAAAACTCAGATTTTCTGAACGCGTATAATACCTAAAATACCCTTCAATTTTGAACTTTTGAAGAACGTATATTAATTTATAACCTAAAGTATTTATACAATAATTCTCGCACCTTTCGCGACATAGGAGACTACAGTACTTATGATAAGTTAAAACTATACTTATGATATACATTATTTAAAACTATGTCACATTGGTTAAATATGTTACACGCCTAAGTAAATGCATGGACCGAAATATTGATAGGCACAAATGAATCGAGACTTAAAAGAGATTTCATTCGCGATTGATAATTATTTCCCCTAATTGTTTCTAAATCTCGGCTAACTTTTCCATTATTTACTCCTACAGGTTTTTATTTTGACCAAATCACAAAAGAAAATAAATGCTGCCTTGATTTCCTCCCCATATCACGGCAAATTCGAAAATGTCTCCCTAATTGTTTTGCATTTCCTAAACTGAACAAAACAATCACCACAAAGTCTAGGCCCAATTTATTTCCTATATTTTAGAAAAACTAAACACTACACATGACACAAGATGAAGAAAACAAAACACACATAAAACCCCACAAACAAACTACAATCGGTTCTATTAATTTTCACCAGAAAGAAGTCACGACAAAATGGTTGTTTGAAGACATGTCT